>JBAMAV010000325.1:0-19336 GCA_037043315.1 Amiota communis
CTTTTCGTCGAATGAAGAAGCTATTGCAGCTGTGGACTAGTATTTTGCAGAGCTTCCGGAAAATCAATACAGAGATGATATAAAATTATTGGAGGATCATTGGAATAAGTGTATTGAAATTGAGGGAGACTGTATTGAATAAAAAAAAATGAATTCATTCAAAAATTATCATTCCTTCATTTTTGCTTTCACTACTTTTTAACCAACCCCTGTATTTTTTGTAAAATTAAACCAAAACTAAATACTTATACAGATATTTTTTGAAAATTACCACAAATAAGTTTTATTTTCTGAGTAATAGAGACAAAATAAAACTCCAGAAATAATTCTGCTTTTCCATTTTGGGCTTTGTGCAGTGCAGATGAACTTTTTCTTAAAAAATATAATCAAGACATTCATCAGAGATTTGCGAGTGTTTTGAATAAAAAACAAAAACCATGTAGAAGGGAGAAGAAAAACCTCTCTTGCATAAATACGCGGTTAAGAAGTGGTGGATGCAGCCCTTATCCAAGGGCCATATATCGTAAAGGATCAGGTAAAGGGCCTACCAGGTGAGCTATTCTATGATTCCTGTAATACAGGCAAGCCCAGAGCCTGCATTAATTATAGGAAAGGGTCTTAATGCCTATCTTATTTCAGAACACACAAATAAACACCCAGCTGCCATCTGTATTGACATATCTACAATGGCGAGTATGAGTGAAATAACACTATGCTCATCATATCTGCTTAGGGACAGCGAGGATCTATCTTTCCTGAAGCTAAAAAACCTCACAGAGGATTGCCACAGGAAAAACCGACAGCTCATTGTGGTATGGTTGAGCTTAGTAATAAGAAAAATTGGGAAGGTTTAATGGAAACATACAAGTTAAACCAGTACATGACGACATGGTACACCGACGGCTCCCTCACTGAAGACAAGGGAAGAGATACTCTGAACCATTAGGTAAAAACACTTCAATCTTTCAAGCGGAAGTATACGCGATAGATAGGTTTGCGCACTCTAATCTCGAACGGAACTATCGGAACCACAGAATAGCAATACTGACTCACAGCCAGGCAGCTATCAAAGCACTTAAATCTCACCAAGTCACATCGAACCTGGTGATAGAGTGCATTGATAAGCTGAACATCCAAGGGCAACTCAATCAGGTGCGAATTCTATATTAAGAAGAAGAGGAAAACAAAGAAGATTACACTGGGAACAAAGAACAAATTCAGAATCATTACGGGATTACTAACAGGACATTGTAGGTTGAAATGTCACCTAACAAAAATGGGAATCATGTCTAATGGTCTTTGCAGGTTCTGCGGGGAAGATGATGAGACCGCACTACATGTGATAGGAACTTGCTCTGCCCTGATGCGCAGGAGAAGCAAACACCTTGGCGAACTCACCCTATCCGAGGACGAATTCAGACTCTGTGAGGTAAAACCAATACTAAAATTCATCGAGGGTATTGGTCTAGGAGAAATACTCTTAGTCCATGAAGGGGCCACAATAGAACTTATAGGTGGCAGTGTTACATAAAATTTGTGCTTTTATTTGCATTCACCGCCTATAGATTATCCACGTTGACAAGGAGAATTATAGTGCGTTCGCAACCTTAAATGCACTCCTTGATGACAAAAAGTATGACTCGCTTAGGGAAAGCATATAAGAAAACATCAAATGTCATCTGCAATTGTTGGCTAATGAATTCAATCGTTAATTCCCAGAAGTTGACCAAAAACTGATACGGAACCCTTTTGGTACTAATGCTAGAGAAGTTGCAGAAGAAATCCAAGAAGAACTCATTGAATTACAAAATGATAGAAACTGTAAAGACGCATTTGAATCTGGTCATTTTAGTGTCAAAAAACAAATTCATATACTAGAATTCGAGATATCGCCTTGCTCTATCTTATGCTATTCTCCACAACTTATTTAAGCGAACAAGGATTTTGTGCTTTACTTATGATTAAAAACAAATCCAGGAATCGATTGAAAGTAAGTGATGATATGCGTGTAGCTATGAGCAAAAATATTACTCCAAGAATTCAAGAACTTGAACAGAAGATGTAAGCTCAAAAATCTCAATGACACACACTGAATTATCTGACAAAATAATATGTTTTCAATTACAATGTTATTAATGTTACTTTTGAATTTTACGATTACTCATGTTAATTAAACGTTTTGATTAAAGACTATTTTTAGAATGTTACAGTGTATTTTAAATCTTGTGGTCCCTGCTAATGATAATGCAATCAAAGTGGTCCCTGGTCAAAAAAAGGTTGGAAAACACTGATGTATAATGTAGATATTTTGTGGGAATTAAAAAATTATAAACGATTCGGCTGATCGATTTTAAGTAATAAAAAATAGAATAATTTTTTCCAATACTGTAGGAAAGCGTAACAGCTGATTATTGGACATTAAACTACCGATACGCATACGTAGAGTGCGGACAGAGGAAAAAATCGCTGTATCCGCCAGTGTTACTGATGACCCTGAATTTTAAAGATTTCATAAATTTTTCTGAATTTTATGTGTTTTTTTTTTTTGAGAATAGAATTAGCAAGCTCTTAAATAATCACCCGTTATAAAGAAATAAGTCACATTGTTCATTAGTGGATTAGATCTAGAAAATTCGTGCTTAGTGGCATGCCCACCACTAAAAAAACAAAGGTTAGCAACATGTACTACTTAAACAACAACAAACACTTGAACTTGCTTAGAAAAAGGTACACATTACTTATATTTAAATTCTTGTCGGTTTGTTAGTGTCCAAAATTGTGTGCATAATAAAATCCATTTGATGGTATTCATACCAAAAATTAAAGTCAACTACCATTAACAATTTTGAAAGGCATGAATTTTTATATTTATATAATAACTAGCTTTCCCCGCAAACGTTGTTTTGCTTTAAAAAAAAGAAGAAGAAATCAAAATCAAACCAAAGCACAAACGAATCATACTGTCTCTTTCTTTCTTTCTTTCTCTCAAAGAACATCAAATGCACAAACGAAGAGCGCAAAAAGTGCGTACTCATAGAGGAAATTACAACAGTAACAACCAAAGCATTAAAAGCGAAAAAAAAGTACAAAACTTTATATGCTTGGTCTTACAGTGGTTTTATTATTATTAAAAACGGCTTACTATAGCGTGCGCTAGATAAAAAAAATGTTAAAAATTTGGTAAAAAGTGCCTGTATCTCGATAGCAGAGCCACCTACCGGTTCCAACTAACGCTTAACCCATCTTGGTGACCCCAAAAGTCTAGCCGGTTAGGAGCAAGGCAGTCACAAAGAATTGTACACTCGAATTTTATATATAAGATGACACTCTTGACATATCATGATACTGAATAGAGATCAAGATATGTGCGTGTATATATTGGTAGAGAGGTTGAATGCATGAAGAATGTATATGGATGCAATTCAAATGAAAATGTACACATATACCTATGTACATGGTAAATTTATTTGCTTTTGAAATTTATCTTTAATTGCATCACAAAATGTTTACTTTGAAAATTTATGATTTTTGGTCAACATGTTGAACTATGTTCATATGTTAAACAAAGTCATAAGGAGACGAAGCTTTTGTACAGATGGTGGCATTGGACTTCAAGTTTGAAGTTAATTTAGGTAGTGGAAAACTAAGTAATTTCATCACAACTTTCACATGGGAAATTGTTTAAAAATTTATAGAGAAAGGAATTTTGACTTTTAATGAAGTACCTACATATAAGGTCATATAAGGATGGTGCCAAGTGAAGAAGGCTGCACTTGGATGGAAATTAGATTTTAATGGGAAGCAAGATGAGAGAGGTTTTAAGTTATTCTAAGTAATAAAATATTCATTTATAAAAACTTAACTGGAATCAATGAGTATCATTGCGATCGTTGCGTTGGTTGCGACAATTTGCGGCGATGACATGTGTAGATTGTTGTTTATAGCAGCAAAACGCGCTGATATATTTCTCAGATTATCAGGCACTTCTTGGTTGGCAACCTCTAATATTATATTTAAATAGTGTGTGTGGCATATCGTAATTAATAACATACCTAAACAAAAATAGTAATAGATGATTTTATAAGTGAAATACATATATATATATATATACAATTATAAGGTAAAACACTTACGATATGTCCTCAATATCAAGACCGCTCGATGGAATATTGGTTTCATAACTGTCTTAATATCAGACAAAGCTTTTTCCCCAAAATATTCTTTTTTGTGGACTTATAAGTGGAATATTGCCTTAAACTTCGCAAAATGCGTTTATAACTGCATCTAAGCCCCCAGTTGGAGATATGGTATCCAGGTGTATAGCATTGCGGCTAAGTCGTATTCAAAACAGAATTAGAGTTTTCCAGGCGAAAATACTTAGAAGAATAACTGGTGCTCCGAACTCTTTGCCCAGCAAACGTTTACGCAACTTAAAAAGGAAAAGGTGAAAATGTTATCATGCTAAAGATTTAAAATGTAGATTTATTTAATACTAAGAATTTAAATCTTTCTATAAGAACTGTTAATATCATATTTATTTTAAGTAGCTAATTATTTAAACTTGTTTATAACAATTTTATACTAACTTGATATAATATCCAGTTTGCGCACCCGTTAATATAAGAGATAGATTGTTCCCTGTCATATTGGTAGCGATCGCCATGGATTGAATTTGTCACATAGCTTGAGTGATAATCGTCACGAGCCTTGCGTCCAATTAAAACGATAGTCTTGTCACGAGGCTTGAAATTATTTATAAACTCTTTGATCTATTGTATAAGGTTTGGAGTTACGCGATTAAAATATGGGATACCGCTGCAACCAGCAACATTCAGCGAGTTTAAGCCTGTCAAAACAAGGCACTTCGCCGTATATCTGCAGCTACTTGGTTTGTGCGCAACACCATTTTGCACAGAGACTTAAGGATACCCAAGGTGCGGTACTCAAAACCCACATCCAGCATAAGATATCATCAAAGACTTTTTCTTGGATGAAATTATTCAATCGGCCGTGTATGCCTATAACAACCTCAGCTAGCTCGACGTTTCAGATCGTTTATTTGCTGTTTGGGACCACCGCGGTGCACCGCCACTATAGATGCATACACTACAACTAAAAATAAAATTATTATTGGACACTTGGACTTCTTCGCATTCACTTCAGATTCTTCTAAAGGTTGGACAGCACCGAATTATATGAAGGAAGCATTTTACACTTACGTTTTCATGTACTTTTGCCACGATCTTCAATGCTAGTTCGCTGGTTGGAGCTATAACAAGAACATTGTGATGACTACGTTATCCGTGTGGCAAACCTTGATACTCCGTGTGTATGATAGCAGGTAGGAAGAATGCTAAAGCACAGACAATGCCTTTTTGTGAAATTCCAATTATACAGTTTCATGATTGCATCCTTCTTATTGGGGTATGCAGTATTATTCAAAAGCCCATATCGGATTTAGAATTTCGTTATTGTACACATCTTTGTCATTGAAAATCAGAGAAGCCATTGTGTTGTTGTTTTCAGCACGTAACTTCTGCAGTGGAAAAGTTGCAAACAGTTTCCCTTTAATAGGCTTGGCCAAGCCTGAGATGGAATAGGCGATGGTTTCTAAATCCTTGTTTCATGATTGCAGCCATTTTTTGAGGTATGCAGTATTATTCAAAAGCCCATATCGGATTTAGAATTTCGTTATTATCCCCATCTTTGTCATTGAAAACCAGAGAAGCCATTGTGTTGCTGTTTTCAGCACGTAACGTCTTCAGTGGAAAATATGCCCACCTCGGCATTTTCCTTGTAAAAGTCTTGTTAATGGGGGGCGGCACGCACTTTGACCATATTGGCGTTCTTGCTTCCTACTAAAGATATAATTTTAGATTAACTTTAATATAACAATATCAAATAGATACCGATTTCTTGTTGAAGGCAACCCAATCGATTAAGGGTGGAAGAGTTTTTTCGCGTTGAGAATTCGAATCCTAGTTTTCAATGTCATCCTTCTCCTCAGCTTCAGAACGGCGGTAACTCTGCCAGAGGCTACGCCTCCATCCCACCTCCACCGTGACCATAGGATCCGCATCCACCTTCACTATGACCATAGGTTCCTCCCGATGTACTGCTTTGACGTCCAATTCGAATGTGATCGCAAGCATTTTCTACACCTGACTGCAACTTGTACTTTTACATTTAAATTTTTCCTGTTGCCATGGCTTTGTTAACATTATTTTCTTCACAACTGGCAAGTCTTGAGTTAATGGTGGACACACACTTTGACTATTTTGGCTTTCTTGCTTCCACTTCCTCTTAAGTTTATAATTTCTTGTTGAGGACAAACCAATCGATAAGTTTTGCCGATTCTTTCGAAACGTTTTATTTTTATTTATTAGTTTTTTTTTCCTATTGCTTTTGTAGACATTTTCACCATTGCCGTCATTACAGCCATTGCAATCAACCCCCGCGTCTGTCGATACCATCAAAGAAACCGGCTTGACGCCGACGAACATCGTGCCTTGGTCACCTTTGCGCTTGCCGTAAGCGCCTTGTTCACCATTATTTGTATTATTATCACCTTGATCACCATTCCGCTTGTCATAAGCGTCTTGTTCACATTTGCGCGTGTTTTCGTTTTCTTTTTCTAAGATGATTTTTTAAGATGTTCAGTTCTTTCTTTAAAATTACCGGATTAGAATATATATTTTTTTCGGACAAACAAAGCGATCTGCACAGAGCAATGTCAAGAGAAAAAGGAAACGGATGCATTGTGGTATGAGTAGTGATGGCTGCAGCTTATTGGGAGAAATATCGTTTCCGGTTGAGATTGTCAAATCAAAGAATATAGACTGGACAAATGCAGCGCGCCCTCTACAAATGCAGCTTATTGGGAGAAATATCGTTTCCGGTTGAGATTGTCAAATCAAAGAATATAGACTGGACAAATGCAGCGCTCTCTCTTCTACAATTTGTTGGTGGGTAAGAAAGAGAAAGACAGCACGCTGCATTTGTAGAGGGCGTGCTGCATTTGTCCAGTTTATATTCATTTTATAGTCTTTGGTAATACTTTGGTCTTTCAACAAGTGATTCAACACAGTTTGTATACATGATAACCACGGCCAAAATAATAGAAATCAGGTCAAGATTATGCATCGAAATGACTTAATATTGATGATGATATTTCGTAAGTTTTGAGTAGCTTTGTCTCTACTTATTGGTTTGTTATAAGTTCTACATTTATAATCACTTATTTTGGTTTAGATATGCTTACTGGTACAATTTCAATAAGACTACTTAATTCATGGCTATTGACGTATGAACAAAGGACTAATAAGAGGATTAATCAGGATTTTAATGATATTTGGTATACCCAATATCCTTCTGCCAACACCGACGCGGGAATTCTGATTTTTCTATTCAACACATGTGAGTTTTAAGACAGCTTACATCCATGAGAACCGCAGTCAAAAATGATAATGAAAGAAGTGAACTCTGATATCAAGACGGGTATTGCATCGAATCATCATCATCATTTCCTGTATCTTCATTTGAAGCATTGGGCCTCAATAAAGCATTTCCATCTGGTCTGGTTTTTTGCTAGCATCTTTAACTCGTCACACGATTTTTCGCATTCATCAATTTCTTTTTGTAAAGATCTCCTCCACATGATCTTAGGCAGGCATCTATTAACAAAGCTCTGAATCTTTTCAGTTAGATGGTCGCTTACAAGCCAGGTCTCGCATCCGTAGATTGAGACAACGTTGGATTTAAATAGTTTCATCTTTGTTTGGAAGGATAATTGCGTCGAGTTCCAGATTTCACACAGCTGTGCATATGCTTTGTTTATTCTGGCCAAAATATCCTTTCCTTCGCTGATATTATACTGCCTAGGTAGGTAAAATCTTCGACTTATTCAATTTCTTTGCCATGTAGCATAAAGTTTTCGTTGTTTTAGGTGTTCTTTTTCATTGCTTTTGTTTTGTCGATGTTGACTGTTAAGCCAACCCTACCCGACTCGGCGCACAGATCGTTAAGCTTTGTTTGCATTTTGGAGTACTACACAGATAACAAGCAAATATCATCTGCATACGCGAGATCTTCAAGATGTTCGGTGAAGTTCCAGTAGATTCATCTTCGCTTGCCATCTATGGATTTATGCAGGATGTCATCAATGACAATAAGGAAAAGAATCGGTGAGAGTAAACATCATTGGTGAACACCTGCGCTGGTTGTCATGCTGTCTGAGAGCTCGCCATTGTGGAGTACTCTGCACTTGTGCTCTGATTAAAGCTGTCAGCTTCTCAGGAACTCCTCTAGATCTGAGGGCCTCCCAAATAGTTTGGCGTTGTATGCTGTCAAACGCCGTGCTGTAGAAGAAGTTGAAGAGTTGACTGTCATTCATTCATTAACTCAACTACGATGCGCAGGTTGAACACATGAACGATTTGGGCGAAAACCAGCTTGCTGCTTTTTCAAAGATTGGTCAAGTTGCGATTTAAAATGCTCCCTGAATCTATTGATTTGTTCATTCTTTATCGTTAGCAGGATTCCGTCTTTTGATTTTATTGGACGTGGAACTACAATACTTTTACCTGAGAGCTCGCCATTGTGGAGTACTCTGCACTTGAAGTCCGTATATTGTGCTCTGATTAAAGCTGTCAGCTTCTCAGGAACTCCTCTAGATCTGAGGGCCTCCCAAATAGTTTGGCGTTGTATGCTGTTAAACGCCGTGCTGTAGAAGAAGTGGAAGAGTTGACTGCTATTCATTCATCAACTCAACTACGATGCGTAGGTTGAACACATGAACGATTTGGACGAAAACCAGCTTGCTGCTTTCTCAAAGATTGGTCAAGTTACGATTTAAAATGCTCCCTGAATCTATTGAGTTGTTCATTCTTTGTCGTTAACAGGATTCCGTCTTTTGATTTTATTGGACTTGGAACTACAATACTTTTACCGGTAATTTGGCGTGAGACGTCATACATTGCATCAAATAACCAGAGAATATTTCGTAAGTACGAGTATTGTGTTGTTTTATCTCTACTTATTGGTTTGTTATAAGTTGTATGTATGTTGTACTTATATTATAATATATATATATTTTTGTCCATGTATTCACATTGTTTCAATAAGACACTTTACTCATGCCTTTAGCTCTAAATAATATTATTTAAGACTGATTAGGAAGTTTGAAGATATTTTGATTCAAAACTGAAAACGAATAATGGTCGCAGGACAATTGGTCTCAATTATGAATCTAGTTGCATTGGTCCTCTTATTAGAAGTATGATGTCTTTTCCTGATAGATAAATACAAATTGAAAACATATGACATTGAATTAAAAAAAATTATCTTAATTATTTTTTTATTTATTTTTTTCAAAATACTTTATTTAAATATTTTTGATGCGGAGAATTTACTTTTTAAAGTTTTTACATTGATGTATTAATTTGTCTTCCTATACTATATACTATTTTCTAGGGAAATTCAAGAATTTACATTTAAAACAAATTGATTCATTCAATTTTTTTCTCCTATTTTGTTTGTGGCTTCGACATTTGACGGGCAGTAAATAAAATAAGTCCATTTTTCTCCCCTTCATTTCGTTTTTTTTCTTTACCTTTACCATAAATACTAGGTGGGGAATAGGTATTATGATTTTCATATGAAATATGTTTAGTACTATATTAGTACAGTAAAGTGATCAGAATGTTGAGACAAAACAAAGCACACAATACTGTAAAATGACAATTAATATATTGTAGTAGTATAATATTCTTTCCAAATTTAACTTGTTTGATTTAATAGATCATCAAATACTTTTTCAAACAATATTTCCAATTGATGCCATTAATTGCATTGCCTTAAAAATTAAAATTTCTTTATAAAGTAGTTTATCATTTCCTTAGTTTTAAGGCTTGAAAGGTATATAAGTTTCATTACGACCGAAATTACTGTTTTTTTTTCTCGCACAAATGCGAACAGCATGAAATGTGGAAATATAAAAAAAAAATAAAATTGTTAACCGATTGTGGCAAACTTTTGAATGTCACTACATTTTTATACAAACATTTTTCATGAAACTTGTATCCTTTTATTACGTCTTTGGTATCTAATAGATTTTTTTTAAGAGTATTACTTAAAACTACTATTGTTGATTTTTTGAAATTTTTTATTGAAAAATAATTTCAAAATCTTTCTTTTAACTGACATTGTTCTTGAAAAATCTTAAATCTCACTAAATTATTCATTAATCTCTGTATGACAATGCATCATTGTATGACAAGTTATTCATATTGTCATATGTCAACATTCATTCGTAAATAGTTGAGCATAAGACCACCGACAATTGTACTGAAAAAGAAGACTTCTAAATGATCATATGTATTTCCTGTATACTTACTTACCATAGAATTAATAAGATTCCTTCCTGATTAATAATGCAATGCATTTCTCTTTATAAATTGTATATACCCTCCTATGTCATATATTATACGTACATACCTACTCGTACCAGCAGTGAAGGATGTAGTACAGTACTACTTGTACCTACTATTGTATTGTATATGGAAAGATTCTTGTTGAAAAAAATAATTTTTTTGTTTGTTTTGTTTGTAAAACGAGGAAATATGTTGCAATATTTTGTAAATACAATGCATGTGCATCTATCTATGTACTATGTACATACATATGTAGGTACATATTTGTCTATATTATGTCTGTATGAAGTTGTTTGTAATTCCTGTGTGCGAACATTTATTTCCGGCTCAATAAAAAAGTCAAATTTAATTAATTTGTTGGTATTTTATATAAGTTTTTCTTTATTTTCATTTAACTCTTTCTTTTTTCATTGTAATATTGTAATACCCTGCATTCCAACAGGATAAAATTGTAAAACATATAGGTACATATACTATAGTATATGTTACATCTAGTAGATCAGTTAGATTTGACAAAAATATTGTAGGAACTACTGATGTTGAGGCTATTCGAGATTATTTCAATATTTATAATTGTGTATCAATAAGAAAGATAACTAATTGATGATGTATCTTAATGTAAAGTTTAAATTAACAAGCACTTCATATTGTACATATTTGGTGAACAATGCTACCGTCATTGTTGTTCTGTTAACTTTGTGGTCCATCGCTGCAGTCAAGTATTAGATGTGCGATCCAATGCTGCAGCATTTCTGGCCCTAAGCGCTTTTGACGAACATCAATAGAATGTCATTTTATAGTTGCTTTTGGTATTTTTTTATATATTGTTTTTGTCACAAAAAAAAGACAATATCATTGTTTCACGAGCTTATTTTAACAGGTTTATGTATTTAATTTATTTAATTTTCATTTTATTATTATTTATTGTTTTTTTTTTTTTGTCAATTTCCTTACACACATTGATATTTTTTTTATCAATTCATTTTAATAGGAGTGCTGACCATAATCTTTGGACTGTGATGAGCTACCTCAACCTAGGACACCAATTGCACAAGTAACCATTGCTGCTAAGGAAACCGTCTATAGGCAATTTGATTTAGACGTGGATTGGCATTGAGACACATTATAGTACATAATCAATTCAACATCATGCTCGATATTTAATGCAGTTCATTAATTGACTAGTGACTTAGGAATAATAATATTGAAATGTATATTTATCTAGCTGGTAAGCTTTTTAGGTCATTAGGGTGAAGCCTCTTCACTCGACATTGCTTCACACCGTGAGTGAGGACCGTCACTGAACTGTTTGGATGAGTCAGTAATTTCTGCTGGTGGCGGCTGTTGCTTTGTTGAATTTCATCGCGCAACCATGGGTATAGGTAAATGTCTGTGTAGGATAGCGTTACGTGCAAACAAGGGTCTCCGTTATGTGTCGTAGTATCTTATTTTGGCAGATTTGAACTTTCCAGCTTACTGGACGGCCTTAATTACCAATCAAGCCTACGCAGCTTTGCATAACAGCATGCTGTGATGTTTTTAATGTGGGCTCGCCATGTGAGTCGCTTGTCCAGAAACAGACCGAGGTAACGGACTTGGCCCACCTGTGGAATGATACTGGAGTCATATCTGACAACAGGGCAAGTGCCACGTCTAAGAGTAAATACGCAATTCGCTGATTTTTCTGCATTTATACCTATGTTCCAACGCTTGGCCCAGGGGTGGAATCTCTGCAAATATTCCTGAAGTGAATCTGAAGCTTCTTGTGCTGAGAAGAAGTTAATTAAGATGACTGTGTCATCTGCATAAGTAGCGATAGTGGTTTCATTGGAATCAACTATTGGGATATCTGCCGTGTATAGCGTGTATAGAATAGGAGCTAATACGCTACCTTGCGGCACGCCGGCTCTAATGTTTCTTATTGATGATTTCGTGTCACGTACATTCACAAAGACCGCATAGATAACTTTGTAATAGAGTGTACTGATTAGCTGGTAGAAGTCGTTTGATTTTATGTAGCAGACCATCGATCCATACCCTGGCATATGCTTGTTTGACATCTAGAAAAACAGCGGTGTGCCATACTGTGCCATGCTATGCCCTAAAGCCAAATTGATGGTTTGGTATGGCTTCCTGGATACTATGAATTTTCATCAATTTACTCAAAAATATTTTTTCAAATATCTTGGAGAAGGTGGGGAGCAGGCTTAAAGGTATATAAGACGTAACGTTGTTCTCTGGTTTACCAAGTTTGGGAATCATAACTATCGATGCACACTTCCACTGGGTAGGGAAGTGAGATATACACAATTTGGCATTAAACAGCATTACCAAGATTGCTTTTAGATTAAGGTTAATCAAACTAACTATTTTATTGAAAATGTCATGTAGATTTATGGACAAACTGAGATCAATGCGCATGAAGATGTCAGCTGGTAACTTTTGAAACTTATTGTAGTATCAGAGATCGAGTTGCTCAATGCATGCTGAAGGCTACATATACTCTAATATGTATGCACACAATTTTCCATTAAAAAATATCCGGTGAATCAATTATAAGCAAGAAATGGAACATTGACTATCATTTTATCAAGGATTGCAGAGCTCCTAGATAAAGCTGGACGTATATCTGGAATGCAAGTTAATATCCAAAAATATGCACCTGAGTAGCGGTCCTGCCTTAGCATTGAAAAACAAGCGGTACTGCAGTCGCGCTTGAAAAGAAGCGGTACCTAGGCAGCACGGTCGTAGCTGACATTATTTTATGTTGCGTAGTAGAAAAGCTGAAAAGTTAGTCTGAAATGAATACTATATGCTCTGGCTTCCTTCTCTAATTTCCTTCCAGTAATTTGCAATATCCCAGGAACTAAATGCAAATAGTGCAGTCATCTGGAATGCAAATTGCTGGAAATTCAGGTTCATTAGTTAGATTCCAAATAAACCTATGCACAAAGTGGAGTCCCCTGAATTTAATTTCTTATTTTACATTATTCGACTATTTGTCCACACTGTAAATGGTAAGTATCAATCCGTTTCTATTTTAATCAATCCTGATTTAAATAATCGAGTAGTGTTAATAAAATGGGAAAATCCATTTTATAGCACTGAAAAGCACAATCTGTCAATTTTTCGTTTTCATAACTTCATATTCATCATAAGAAATTGTGACACATTCTCCCACTTAAAGGAAAGTTAATTTTGTTAATAAAAGTGAAACGAAAAATGGCCACTTCTTCAAAATTCGACTATAATAAGATATGTTGTCCTTCTCATCCATCTGCGACATTGATTGATGATTATCATACTGGTGATATGATTTGCCCTGAATGTGGCCTAGTGGTTGGGGATCGAGTCATTGACGTCAGCGCTGAATGGCGTACATTCAGCAGTCATTCAGATTTGAATGATGTTAATCCCAATCGTTGTGGTGGTCCTGAAAATCCACTATTGAACGGTAGTAATCTATCGACAGTCATTGGTTCAGGCACTGGACCAGCATCATACGATGAATTTGGTGCCCCAAAATATCTAAATCGCTCAACAATAAGCAAATCCGATCGTTCTCTTATCACGACTTTCAAAGAGATTGAACTAATGGCAAACCGTTTAAATCTGCCGCAAACAATTATAGACCGTGCTAATTCTCTGTTCAAGCAGCTGCAGGATAAAAATGGTCTGAGGGGACGCTCGAACGACGCCAAGGCATCTGCTTGCCTCTACATTGCTTGCCGTCAAGAAGGAGTGCCGCGCACATTTATGGAAATATGCGCAGTGAGTGATACCAGTAAAAAGGAAATTGGTCGTTGCTTTAAGTTGGTTCTAAAAGCGCTTGAGACCAGTGTTGATATTATAACATCAACCGATTTCATGTCTCGCTTTTGCGCTAATTTGAATTTGCCTAGTGAAGTGCAAATTGCAGCCACTCAAATTGCCAAAAAAGCAGTGGATATGGATATTGTTCTTGGCCGTTCACCCATATCAATAGCTGCTGCTGCTATCTATATGGCGTCGCAGGCATCGATGGAGAAGCGTTCCAAAAAAGAAATAGGAGACATAGCTGGCGTTTCGGAACTAACCATATGTCAGTCCTACAAGGAGCTCTTGCCGATTGCACGCACTCTATTTCCCGAAAATTTCATATTCAAGACACCAATTGAATCACTTCCCATAATGTAAAGGAAAATATGGGAACCCTTAGTGTTACTGGAACTACACATAAATAAAATACACAAATAAAACAATTTAAATATAATCTTTGTTTCCGTAAAGCAATTTAAACTATGCAATTTAAGAATATATAACATGATGTTGGGAAAGCTGATCTACCTTGCAATGTCTGGGCAAAAACTATTTTATGGAGAACGCTTTTGTACTCAAACTGGATGCTACGCCTTTTGATGATTTTGTAAAAGGTTAAAGGTTATCTTTAAGTGGAGGTAAATTAGAAACAATAAGACGTTGTTCTGTTATGTTTTGTGCTAATGAGAGAAATTTAATACTCTTGTCATCTACTGTCCTTTAGGCACAGATCGATTGTAGGCGTGTAGTAAGTTTGGTTCTGCTTCTGATAAGGCATTACTTTGGCAAATTGCTTGTGGGGTTGATATGCGAGCTCAGTTTAATAGGGAAATCATACATATCCAATGAGACCTTAGACCAGGGCTATCCAACCAGCTTCTCGCATGTTACGCGCTGCCCAATACAAGTATCAATGCGGCCCAACAAACACAAAACAAAAAACAAAGCGAAGCGAAGAAAAGCTTAACAATGGAAATTATATCCATACATTACATAGAATATATACACACACACATATATATTTTTATATACACACATGCATACATCTGTCATTTCCATAAATCTTTCATTTGATAACAACGGCTGATTTGCAACACTACCAATTAGTGAAACTGTACTTACACTTACCAATACGGAATAACTTTCATAGCTAATTCGTAGACACAAACTTTTCAGGAGATTCTGATATATGTGTATGTATAGTAAGCAAGATGTGTTTCAAATAATTTGAATCAAAATTACCTTAATTGTGGACCGATTGCACAAGTTTAAGCAAGGGAATTGTATTTGATACAACATATTAACAGTAATAAAAAACCAGTGTTGATAGTTTTGTCATAAAAATGCTGAGAACAGCTGTTTTTTTTACTATATTTCGTCTACGTTTGCAAATGTGTTGCGTTGCATTTTTCCAAAAGTGAAATTATCAAAAAGTTTGTTGTGTGTTTAAGGTTTCGATCGATTCGGTGTGTATATAGTACTAGTTAGATGCAAATACAGATTATATTGCAAAAATAAATATATATTACCAAGTATGAGGAAGGGATGTGTCTTAAAGTTTCCTGACAAATTTATTTTGCCTGTCACGCCCTTCTTTTACTACTTTTCACTTGGAAGTGAATAGAAATTATAACATGGGTGCAATATTTATATCGTATACGACCGTGAGTCGGAGATACAATAAAGTATTTGCTCATGCGCAACGTCATGTCCGCCCGCGTGTTCTTCTGCTTATATGGAAATAATTCTATCCGGTTTTTAGTTATACGCAATATATTGTACATATTGTCTGATTCAGTCAACACAAGAGTTTTTCGATTACTAGAAGAAGTATTCCCTCCCGTTATAAAATAATGGTTATTGTTTTATTTTTCTATGACACATCTAAATTGATGGTTTCATTCCGTGGTAGAAGCTCAAAATGAACGAAAAATATTTGTTGAGCTCGGAGTTTGCATTTTTCTTAACACCAAAGAGCGGAAATAGTGGACCATATGTTGAAGACCTATACAATCTTCCTGCACAATGCAGCTTTATCACGTGTTTTGAATCTTTAACTAAAACCTTTCCACTGAACAGTCAAAATGGATAATGGTTCTTTATTGTTATTATTATTTGTATAAGATAGTAATTCATCTCACCATGTTCATCCACTTACCGATCCGGTATCAGACTTCTAGCAGCCTTCCCATTTCAAGATTTCATTTATTTTGATGATAATTTTTCCAATTTAAGAAAAATGGAGAAAAAAAGCGTCAGTGGTATCAGAGGAATGGTAATTCATAAATTGCAACGAGAGCAATCAACAGAAAGCCTTGGCGATATAATTGGTAAAATAAATCAACAGACCAATTGATCAACTGAATTAAATGTGAACTCTTATATTTCAACAGATTTAACACTTGATGATATCCAAGCTGATGATAACCAGGCCGATGATAACCAAGCCGATGATAACCAACCGATACTGATCGATTTCTCTGAGATGGTGCGTCCGCATATTGAGGAGTTGGTAAATGCATCATGTGATAGTTATTATAAATAATTTCCTATTTAACTTCTGTATTTTTAGATGGCCTTGGAACCAGTAAACGAAGCCTTGAAACTTACTGTTTTTAATTGGACCAATGATACTGGCAATACTCGTACAAATCCATCCGAGGCACAAGCTAAGCAAAACAAAGATGAGGAGGTTATTCGTAAGGCATGCGTAAGTTTAGAAAATAAAAACACCATATAAAAAACATGTCTAATAAGATATTTTTCAATATCAGGAGGCTATAGATGAACTTACTTTCAAGAAAGAAAAGTAAATTTGAAGTATCATACAGGGTACAAATGTGACTGATTCAAAAACATTTTAAGACTCTAGTCGTTATTTATGATATAAGAGTAATAAGTGTCGGAAGATAAGAAAAATCAGTTAATAATGTATTACCAATAATCTTCGAATAAAGAAATCTACAAGTTGTAATAAATTTTATTTACAATTCTCAATTTAACCAGAGACTAGGCAATACTCTTCACGCTCCTGTGAATGAGCACACAGAAATATTATGTTATCGGTTTGACATATGTTTGGGGGAAGAGTCAGTATTTATATTGCAATTCAAGGGAACCATGCGATCCAGTAATCCTTGGATGTTGAAACTTTAAACAGTTCGATAAGACAAAATGCAAATTGTGAAGCGAAAGAAAGTCCTGAGTTGCATATAGAAACAAGTTTCCCATTTGTGATATTTTCTTTGTATTTAGTTGCTTTTATATAAAATCAGCAGCAAAATATTTAAATAAAAATATATACTCGTACATAGTTCCACATGAGCCATTTTTATTTGAATGATTCGCTCTAAAACTTTTCTAATTTATTGTCTATTTTCCCAATGTTAGTGTAAGAAAGAAAAACTATTATCATAAATATTTGTGAATTATTTCATTCCACTAAAACGATTAACTTACCAACCATCATGAATATCGCTTGATAATTTGTAAAGGTTTCCTGTTTTTAAAAACACCTTCAATCCTTTTCAAATAAAGTTCTGCCTTTACATACTACGAGGCAAGTAAGTTCCAAACAAAATTGTTTAAAAACCAGATATTGACGATTTCGCAGATTAAAAATAGAAGATATGATAGCATTTTTAAGTAAAATACCCGTAAGTCAGTAAGATAGCAGCCTGGAGAGCTTGCTATGAGAACAATATCCTACCATAGTCAAGATAACTTGTGTCTACATAACTCCTCCATTCGCCTTGGTTTCGACATATACAATGATTGAATGCATGCGTTCACTCGCCTGTGCTATGTATTTGTCTACCTGTCTACTTCACTAGATCGAATATAACATGTATGACACATATAGAAGGACATTGGCTAGGAAATGTCTTTATTGGATTGGATAATGATGAAACACTGGCTACTAAGGTTTTCGGCTTTGTCTGTTATTAAGGTATCTTATAACTATTTTTATAGAAAATTCAAATTAATTCATAGTAATAAAACTTTTAATCCAGGAAACTGAGGTGTGTACTTTCTTTCAAAGCAGTGTGTAGCTATCTACCTGCGTATCTATCTACCTAACTATGCATGTACCTACCTATCAACTTTCTACCTTCATAACTTGGTTGTCCTTCCAATTAAATTATTCACATTGGCAGATAAGCTCCAGAAGACAGAAAAGATATCTACAAACAAATATAACGCTGGGACAGTTTTTTCTTCCGGAGGACGCCTCCTGCAAGGCGAATATGCACGTACAGCAGAAAGTATTTGCATTTAAATTAAATTATATCTTAGATTGGAGAATATAGACACAATTGTGTTGTTTGGGCTGTGGGAAAGAGAGTCAATAAGTCAATAAGCTTCCAATCGATCATTTCCCAAAAAAAATTATGGCCAGAACAATAAAGAAAGGCCTTTTGGAGGTGAACGCTGGCAACAACAACAACAACAACAACAGCAACATCCACAACAACTTTGTGGTTGGCGTGCTGGAACACCAAAAACCCTTACAAATGCTCGATCAACAGGCATATTACATTGACATACTAATGTAGCAAGCAAAGCTACAATAAGAATAATTTCATTTTATCGGTTAAATTCTTGAATGTACTATATGTGTAAATTGATGAAGTATTGTATAAATTATGCTTAGATTTGATTTAATTTTGCAATGATTTGCGCTTACTTAATATGTATGTATGTCACTATGGAAAAACTTGATTAGACCAAAGAGAAGACTTGTCTATATAAAAACAGATATTTCCGTTGATTAATGAATATTAGAAAACAAAGCAAACGAAATCATGAAAATTAAAGATCTTAGTGTGATATAAAATAAACATCTAGTAGGTTTAACTACCACCATGGGCATATCCATTTACATACCATGAAAGACATGTTAAGCACATTGGCGAGGTAAACGAAGTTTGTATGAGGTGGATGTGGTATGATGTGAGTGATATTATATATTGTAAAAATTTCTGTATCTGATATTATATCTTTATTTGATGAATAAAAGTTGACAGCTGTCCTGGTTTGTTTGATAGACAGACAGACAAATCGACTGAGTTAGAAAACCAATTGAATATTGAACCGTAGAAAAAAAC
>JBAMAV010000330.1:0-32729 GCA_037043315.1 Amiota communis
TGTGTGTAAACATTTATATGTATATTTAAAAATAAAGAATATTATTAATATTGATTCGTAGCTAAATTTACTATGATCGATTGTATTGAAGTTTTGCACTTGTCTTTTTGCATGTGGAATGCATGGTATGAAATATTGTTATCAATAAAAACAATGTAATATTAAATTAAAAGATTTAATTGAGTGACTTATTTCAAGGACAAGGCGGCAAAGTGAAGAAAAGTCAACATTAAACATAAGGTTTAATCATTGGCGCCCAAGCAGGGACCTTGTTGTAATTGAGGCACTACAACTCTAACAGGAGTTTGGAATCTTGGTGGCGAGCTGGAGCACCGCATTTGTGATCTGCAGCTTCTGGAAAAAACTGTGAGTAGTCTTGTGGTATTATTGTGTGATATCTCTGTGCAGTGCAGTGTATTGTGGAAGTGCATATAGGCAAAATTGTATGATTGTTGATCAATTTTGCATTGATTTCGGTACATTGGCCAGGCAATAGATATTGTGAGGTTATGTTGAAAAAACGTGTAAAAGAAAAAGAGAAAAAGAAGGATGGCTTCGAAAAAATTTAATAAAGAAAAAGAGCTTGCCGCCTCTCGTGAAGGGTTACAGAGTTCATTGACTCGTAACAAATCCTATGTGTTGAAGAATTATGCTTCTATGACTGCAGCTGAATTAGAGGCTAGGTTAAGGTTGATTCAGTTAAGTTTTCCTTAACTGTGTGCAATTCAAACTCAAATTGAACAAATTTGTGAGGATGCTAGTGAGTTTGAAAAACGTCAAGTTTTGTGAGGGTTTGTGGCAGCTGTCAACCCCTTGTTATAGAATAGTGGTTGGCAACGCGTACTGAAGGTTCCTTTCGAGGGTGCTTGATAGTAGCAAGTGTGTGAGCGTAGGAAGTCGGTGGTATAAGTTGAAGCGAAGAAGACGTGTTTAGTGGCGGACGGTTTAAAAGTGTATAAGTGTGAAATAAAGCAGATCATGTTAATGTTAAACGTCATCAAACGTTTAACCGGTAATGAATAAATAATATTTGTAAGAATAAACCTACAGATATATATTGTGAAGCAACAGCCAAAGTGTTAAATAGTCTGTCGAATATAAAAAGGCAGACACCGAATACTGAGTCACCTATGCATAGCACTATGCTAAACAATTCCAATTGTCAACATGCACCTCGATTACCAAAGATAAAGTTGCCAGAATTCTCAGGGAAGTTGACGGAATGGACTAGCTGGTTTAATATGTTTGTGACATTAGTTGATTCTAATCGTGAGGTGGATGAACTGACAAATTTCATTCATTTGATATCTTGTTTAGGCAGAAAGTCTTTGAGTACTATCGAGTGCTTGGAATTGGCAGCAGTAAACTACAAGAAAGCGCTTCAGTTATTAAAGGATCGATTTGAAAATAAGACAATCATAGTACAGGCTCATATCCGAGAGTTGTTTGATCTAAAGAGATTAAGGCAAGGTGAATCTGATAATTTGAGATGCTTAGTGGAAACTGTAAATGCGCATTTGGGTACTTTGAAGTCGTTAGGCAATAAGCTGAGATTTTAGAGGCTGTTGTGTTTCATTTGATTCGAGGTAAATTGGATGATGAAATGATTGAAAAGAGGGAAAATGATTGGGATTGCACAAATTTACCATCGTATCATTGTCAAGGTTTTTGAGCAATAGAGGGTTAAACTTAGCCAACTAAGAATTAAGCAAACGGCAGTGTCTCGTCAAGGTGCCAAGAGAGATTCTAAGAAGGCTTGCTTAACAGCTACGGTGGACAGGAGTATGAGTCAATAAGGCCCTCTCTACTTCGCAACGATTTCAAGTGGTAAAAGGGTGTAAACTTTGTTTTGTTTATTTCAGCAAGCAACATTTCACCAAGGATTGTAAGGCTCAGCGTTGTGTAATCTGTCAGAAGGCACATAATGAACTGTTTCATCGCGAAGGCAATCAGCAAGCAGTCACGCAGGTGGTGTGTGCAGAGATCGGTGGCGAAAGGGAGTCAAGTGTGTTGCGTACTGCGTTGCTGAGTAAGGGTGTTGCAAGTTTCTTAGCTACTGCCGTGGTATTGAATCGGAATAGCGATGGTCGCTTCACAGAATGCCGATGTGTGTTGGATTCTGATAGTCAGGTGAATTTTATAACTGGTCGAATGGATGGAAGATAAGGGTTAGCAATTCGAGAGCTGAGTCTGCGGCTCAGTGGCATCGGAAATGCGACATCCGAAATTAAAGGAGAAGTAGAAGCGAAGTTCAAATCTCAAGTGGAAAATTTTGCGATAGCAAGCAACTTCTGTGTGTTGCCGGAAATAACACACTATCATCCAAACATTACAAATAGCGAAGGGAATTTGAAGTTTCCAAGGAATGTGAAGTTGGCTGATCCTAGGTTTAGTTCAGGAGATCCGATAGACATTCTATTGGGTGTTTCCTTGTTTTTCAAATTGATCGTGGCAGGGCAACTTGAATTAGGCAAAGATCAACCTAGATTACAGAAATCTTTCTTAGGTTGGATCGTAGTGGGCGAAGCTGCACCTTCAGAGAGAATTTCGCTATTGGAAAGCTGAGGATCAGGTAACTGAATCAAATGTACTGCATAACCTGTTACAGAGTTTTTGGCAAAGTAAGGCGGTTGCCTCTTCAGTTAGAAAGTTTACAGCTGAAGAGGAGGAATACGAGAAGTGTTTTGCATCCAAGATGCAGCAAGAGGAATCAGACAGATTTGTGGTATGTCTTCCTTTTAGAAATCCAAGGCCAGAATTAGGTGAATTACTAGAAAGGATTTCTCAATCTCGAGAAGAGATTGGAGCGCAATCCCTTACTAAAAAAGCACAACGTGGAGTTCATTAATGAATATGAACGACTAAGGCATTTAGAAAAAGTACCACAGGTAGCACAACAGAAGGTCAAGTATTTCTTACCCCATCACCCAGTAATGCGGCCAGAAAGTCTCACTACGAAGTTGCTTGTAGTCTTCGATGCTTCTTGTAAGACAGGCTATGGGATATCAGTAAACGATACGATGTTGATAGGACATCTGATATTTTATGTCAATTTAGATTCTATAAATATGTGGTAACGGCAGACATAGTGAGATGTATCAACAGATTCTGGTGAGCAGACAAGATTGTGGTTATCAATGCATTCTCTGGCGAAGTAGTCCTACCGAGCCTATTCAGATAATGCGGTTGAAGACGGTGACGTATGAAACTAGTTCTGCTCCTTATTGAGCAGTGCGATGCTTATATCAACTAACCGAAATGTACGAAGAAGAGTATCCATTGGCTAGTGAAGCATTGAAGAGGAATTTTTATATGGATGACATGCTAAGTGGAGCGGACTCGGTGGTTCAGGTGACTAAGCTAAGGCAAGAAATAACTGAATTGTTGAACTGAGGAAAATTCGAACTACATAAGTGGTGCACCAGATGTAGTGACAGCTTGAATGACAATGCGGTGGTTGAACAGCTAGCTTTAAATTCAAAGATGCGTCAAAAACTTCTGAGGTGGGCAAGAGAGGATATGTTCAAATTTTCTTATTGCATAATTTCTCGGCTATCATTACTAAGCGTTTTGTGTTATTAGAGCTTGCTCAGTTGTTTGATCCTTCAGGGTTCCTTAGTCCAGTTGTGATACTAGAAAAGATCTTCATGCAAGAGTTGTGGTTACTTAAGGGCTTCCAACTACGAACAAGAATCAATGTAGAAGTACCGAGAGGAATTGAAATTAGTTGGTCTCTGTTCAGTACCTCGATCGGTTATCCCAGTCGACTCTCGGACAGAGGTGGTAGGATTTTATCATGTTTTTTCTGATGCCTCGTGTCGTGCTTATGGTGGAGTAATTTATGCACGTACTGAAAATGAATTTGGAAGAGTCTGTGTACGGTTGGTAGCTGCAAAATCCAAGGTAGCATCTGGGAGGTCGAGTTCTTTGCCACGATTGGAATTGCTGGGGGCACTATTGTTGGTGCAACTAATGACAAGAGTCAAGAGTGTTGTTCATTTAAAAGGGGTTCAAAGTTGGTTTTTTACAGATTCGACTATTGTTCTTAATAGGTTATCTAGTCGTTGCACTCCCTTTGTAGCGAATAGTGTGGCTCAGATTCAGGAGGTTACCAAGATAGAGGATTGGTATAAGATAGAATCGAAGTTAAATCGAGCAGATATTGTGTCGCGCGGATGATATCCAACTGAGTTAAAGGAGGCCACACTATGGTGGCATTGGCCTGAATTTCTCAAGAAATCTGTGAAAAAATCAGAAGTGGGATAGTGGTTGTGACAGTACACCAGAACAAAGAAGGATCAACTTTAGTTTCATTGATGAACGCTGCCGATATAATCGGAGCGTGCAAGTTTGTCAATGATTTCTTGAAGCTACAACGAGTGTTTAGCTATATTGGCCGGTGGCGAAGAGCTATCAAAGAAAAAGGAGAGTTAGTGGAAGGCAAATTAGTGCCACAGTTGTTAGGAGAGGACTTGACTCAATCAAGGTTTTATAGCTAGCGAACTAGAAATCGGGTTAAGATATATCGTTCATAACTTGCATAAGTTGATGTTTTCTGCTGAATTATTGGTCTTTCCGAGGAGAGAACGGTAAGTTCAGCAAAGGTACAAAAACTAAATCCGTTCTTAGACAATGACGAAGGCGTGTTAGTTATACGTGTAGGTGGTCGATTGTCACAAGCCAGTGTACCATTTGAAATAAAATATCCTTTCTTGTTGTCCATTAACTGGGATAAAGCTCAAAGGGATAAAGCGTTTGCTGCACTCTATCCGGCGGCAAGGATCCCATGATTTGGATGCGACCGATCAACTCTTTGACGGAGCCTTGGAATGAAGACCTATTGAAATTCTCGATGACTGAACAATGGAAAGGAGTGGTAGTGGTTCATCAAGCATTTTGGGGGCGCTGGTCGAGTGAATATCTGACGCTGTTGCAAGAGAGGACCAAGTGGACCAAAAAGAAGGACAACATAGCTCTGAATGACAAGGTCTGACAAGGCTATAATATTGAATTAAAAGATTTAATTGAGTGACTTATTTCAAGGACAAGGCGGCAAATTAAAGGAAAATCGACATTAAACATAAGGTTTAATCATAAGTAGTAAAGCAGAAATAAGTTAAGGTACATTTGTTAGCTAAGGGATGTGAGCTGTGGGGCAATAAAATAAATATAATAAATATATATATAAATATAATAAAGGTGTATGTATGAGTGAGCAGATCTTATTAATTGAAATGTGATGGCGCACAAGTCGAGGAAGAGAGAAGAAGGAATAGTTAATAAAAACTATTTTACTTAACTTAGAAATAAGTTAAGGCGTATGTGTGAGTGTGTGAAAGGCAACACAGGAGTTGCTGTCGGCATTTCGAAGGACTCGATGCAACAAAGGCAAAATGATAATGCAAAAAATAAGATATGAATTTCTTATATATAATTATAATTAATTTTATTCGTAACATATATCAAAGAATTTTACCTTATATATTGAATTTGCTTTATAATTTATAACTTTACCTCATAAGATATCAATTTGTTTTATGTATTGTATCACATATGTATATAAAAATGTATATTTGGTAGCAATGCGTCGGTCACCCCTAGTATTTTATAATTTCATTCATACCAAATATGACTTTTAAGTTAAATTTGAATTAAGAAAATCGGGGCTGGCAGTATCGATACACTACCGTAATTGTTTTTGCGTGAAAACGTTTTTCATGAACCATTATTATTATGTATCAATCAAGTCGTCTTTTGTAAAACATATATATTTGTTAATTCTTTGTGAGCCAATATTAAATCAATTTTCTAATAAATTGTTGCGCACTATACAACAAAGTTTGTATTGCATAAATGAAAGTAAAAATGTTTAAATCAATTATACCAAGAATAAGAACCGCAAACAGACATCGTTTGCTTCAGAAAGATGAAACCGATTAAGAAAAGAAAATGTTAATTGGCTGTCAGGTGTAATTTAATTATTTAAATTTATTACATTTAACACAGGGTGATGATGGGAGAAATATTATATGTAAGGTTTGTGTGTCAATGGCATGTCGCGCGCGTAGGTCTCATGTCCCGATGAGATCATTGAAAATACACACACTGCTTTGACTATTTCATTTTATTCTCTTCCCCTTTTTGCACATAATCAAAGGCATACATTTCTTCCACATAGACACACTCACACACACATCTTACTTATGTCTGTTTTGACTATTTCATTCTTCTATTTTCCAAACACCCTCCACCCCACCCTTGCAATTCTTCAAAGGCACACGATGCTTGACCATACACATACTCACATATACAGCTTAACTTATGTCTGCTTTGAATATTTCATTCTTTCATTCTTTCTCTTCTTTCCCTTGCACCTCTAACATTTTATGATACTGTTCGTATAATACAAAAAGTCGAAATTTCCCACTTTCCCGGCGGATTTTCCAAAAATTTTCTTTTAAATTCTTCTAATTGATCTATAACGAACATAACAAAAGAAAAATCAACCAAATAGGACAGACTTTTTTCAAGCAATACGCTTAGAAAGCAGGAATTTTCTTGTTTTTATTCAGATTTTAATATAAAAAATAGAAATTTCACATTTTTCAGGTGGATTTTCCAAAAATTTTCTTCCACATTCTTCTAATTAGCCTATAACTAACACAACAAAAGAATCAGTCAAATAGGACAATCCCTTCTCAAGCAATACGCTTTCAAAAGAAAAGTTAATTTTCCGTTTTAGTCACCTCTTTGAACGCACTCCCCCTTGATGGCTTAAGCGCACCAAGACCTCTTACACGCTGCAGCACAAACCATATTCTCAGAATATACAAATTACTTGGCACTGCGACTTTTGAGTCTAGAGATATATTAAAAACAAAGGTGACAATTTTCGAAAAATTCTGAAAGAGCGGCATATTGTGGCATGTATACCCAATTTAAAAACGTTTTCACGTTAAAAAAAAATTTACAGAAACATCGATTCATCGTTTTTTTGAGTTTTGGGTGTGAGTGAAAATCGATTGTGTTTTAAAAAATCGATTTTACGAAAATCGATTATTTAAGAATTCTTAACATCCCTAGAAGCTACTAAAGGTAGGATTCCACGTACAAATTTTTGCGCCAAAAATGTTCGTGGTGTTGCCACCCATACGAGAGCTGCTATTTATATTTCGGGAATTGGCAATACTAATGTCAATACGTTAAATCTGGCAATGCCATAATAAACTTTGTCATTTTTAAGCACATATGTACGTACAACGTTTTTATGTACAATTAGTTTTTGCTTCGTTTACACTAAGTTAAAGAAATCAATTTGGCAAAACAATGGAAATTTCTCGAGAGGGTTTTCGTTGGATTATTTTTCATAACTTTCGACGTGAATTATCCCAACAAGAATGTGTCGATGAACTTAGTTCTTTGTATGGTGAGAAAACACCATCAAAAACGACAGTTTATCGCTGGTTTGCAGAATTTAATCGTGATCGTAGTTCAGTCGCTGACGAATTCCGTGAAGGTCGTCCAAAATCGGTTGTTGCGCCACAAAACATCGAAGGTGTGCGTGAACTGATCGTACAAATGCCCATTTAAATTAATCTTCTTATTAGAAATAGTTTGTTTTTTGAGTTATTGACCTGGACTCTATAAGTTTCTGATACATATCCATCAACAAAGTAAATTTCATGATCCTAGGTTTACTAGGAAGGGTACCTCCCATACAAACCCACATTATATGACAAACTTATAATGAGTAAAACTACAATAAAAATACAGTGCTCATATTTGATAGTCAAACTGTGTTCTTTGTTGATACCCAAACTCTATACTTTGTTGATACTCAAACTGTAAGAGAGAGTATCTAGCAGAGTATAAAAATATTCATACGCGAACGCTCATGAGCGCTCAATTATGAAAAATTTCATAAATGAATATTTCTTGTTTTTGCTCGCGTTCATATATGAACTCTTGATAATTATGTTTTTACTCTTGCTCACGAGCTCAGCTCATTGCTGATAACAATTCATTTATGTGCGTTCCCGTGCTCTCATGCGCTCTGCAAATGTACATTTCAGAGTGTGTTATCTAGGGGTATGTAACAACAAAATTACACATAATTTGTTGTTGGGTATGCAAAAATTTAATTTTCGTTTTATTCAACCTTTGGTTGATGCTTCTCACTACACATGCATACATGCATATATACTGGTCGTTCGAAAATGAACGC
Organism: Amiota communis; assembly: GCA_037043315.1. Taxonomy (NCBI): domain Eukaryota; kingdom Metazoa; phylum Arthropoda; class Insecta; order Diptera; family Drosophilidae; genus Amiota; species Amiota communis. Next base: position 8,225 of record JBAMAV010000330.1, read on the forward strand.
TTCAGTAAAGAGCGATGTTTTTAAGAACAAAATCGAAATCACTCACGTTCGCGTACGAGCAAACAAAAAAAATTATCGTTCGCGCTCGTGAGTGAGAAGAAAATGATATTTTTAATTTTTCATACGTGAATATGAGCAAAAGAAAATAAAATAAAATATTCTCTCTCGCGAGTGAGAGTGAGCGCGAGTGAGTATTTCGGTACTCTGGTATGCTAAGATAAGAAGTTTGGATGCAAACCGGAGGAGCGTGAAGAGTATTACATCTTTGGCATAGCCAATGATAGCCTTCTTTATGGTTTACAATTTAAATTTAAAATAATGGTTTTAAATAATCAATATATAACGAAAAGGTGTTTTTCTTTTTCAAAATTAAAAAATACTGCAAAATGTATTATTGATTACAATGAAGTAAGTATGAAATATTCTAAAAATTTTATAAAAATAATACAATTTAATCAATGATTTATATATTTAATATCTATATATAAATAGGCAATGGCAAAAGAGTCAACTCCTTTTACTTATCTGTTTGTTAACCGATTCTCGTAATTTAGTTTAGTTTGCTAGCTATTCACGAGTTGTATTGGTATTGATAAAATAAATTTGAAAAAGTGGTTCCGTCAAGTTTAATAAATAGCACCAAACACAACAAAAAAAAAAACAAAGTTCGTGGATTCGCTAACAAGGGCAAACACAAATAAATTATCTCTCTCTCTCTCTCTCTCTCTCTCTCTCTCATGCAATATAAGGCAACGTTCGGGGGTATACTAAAAACAAAAACCAGTAGCAAACACACAAGCGTATTGCTTGAGAAAGCATCGTATGCTTTGTCGATGTGCAAAGGGGGAAGAGAGAAGAATGATAGGCGATTCACAATAGAGGGCTCCACGACTCAACACTAAACGAAAAATTATCATCTCTCGCTGAAATGAATCAAGTGATGCACGCACACTATTAAAGCAGAAATGAGCGCACAAATACTTACGTAAATTAACTCGTGAGGTGTTGCGTATCGATGATCTAGTTGAATTCGTAAAGAAAGACAGAGTGATACCGATTCGAATTCTTATTATAATTATAATGAAAGAGAGAAAGAGAGGATTTTGCGCATAGAAAATCTTAGTTATTTGATTTAGGATAAATAGAGTTTGTATTCCATGTTTGGTAGCACATACTTATATCTGTGAAAGTGCTTTTCGAATTTAAAGTTAATAAAAAGAAAACACAGATCTAGAATAAGCCACGAACAGTTGGAAGCTTTATTAAAATTATCTAAAACTAATGTTCAGATAAATTTGGACAATTTATTGGAATGCTCATGGAAGAATTAAAAAAAATTCGTATATTTAAGTTTTTCTTTCAGTGTATATATAAAATAGCAACTCATGCCGACTCATTCTTCATTTCCACTCATTCTAACTCGTGCAGCTCTCTAGTCCATCAACTCATGCCGACTCATGCTTCATTTCCACTCATTCCAACTCGTGCAGCCCTCTAGTCCAAGCAACTCATGCCGACTCATGCTCGAAATACACGAGTCGGTCGGCTTGATGAATTCAAGCAAATATATCACCAAAGCAATTGAAGGCTATGTGTTGAAATGACTTGATTTAAAATCATCATGACTCATTTTTATTGTGTGCGCAGTGTCATTGCCGACTGTTGTCACTACTTAGTGTGCGCTTGTGCAGTGCTCTAATTCACACCAAAGTAAAATTTACAAAAACATCGATTTTGACTTTTGGGGAGTGAGTGAAAATCGATTGTGTTTGAAAAAATCGATTTGACGAAAATCAATTATTTAAGAATTTTTTACATCCCTAGAAGCTACTTCAGGTAGGATTCCACGTACAAATTTTTGCGCACAAAATGTTTTTGGTGTTGCCTTTCCACACTACATAATTTTGTGAAAAACTTTTATGATTCTGTGTTGTCTTTGCAGTGTAATGAAACAACTAGCATAATTCATTTATATGTGTTTATCTATTTACGGAGCAAATGACCACTAGGGCTTAGCTCCCAAAAGTCTTCTAGAATGGCGCAACCGACCCGAAGGGCTTAACTCACAAATTAGAAGTGGTTTCAACTAAATCTAGCCTACCTTACATATACTAGATTCCAGCTTTGATCCCGTATGTTGGAAGATAAGTGTTATACGTTTATTGATCATAAAAGAATATGATATTTAACCCTAAGCTTACATATTACAATCTTAACACTTATCTTACATGGTGTATGTTACACCTGCTTTTTTTATTTGAATGGATTTATAAATCCATTCACAAATTTTGATGTAAATTTTTTTTTTTGTGTTATATCAATTAATATCAAAAATAATTTTCTAATTATATCGTTTATTTTTATATATTATATTTTTAACCTGTCCATGTGTACTGTCCATTCTTTATCATTGTCCGTTATTGTGCAATTATTATTTTCATCTGTATTAGTTACTGTATACGGTCACGTGTATTGTTTGTCCTATTGGATTACTAATATAAATTAAATCTCCTATTTTTATTTTTATGCTTTTAGTGTTCTTATCATATAATTCTTTATTTCGATTTTTATGTCTTTCTGTTACTACGTTTATAAGACGCCCGAAACGGTTTGCACTTAGGTCAGCCTAGGGGGGCTAAGTTTGTAACACTTCTGCGATGATTGTTGATTGTCTACGGGGCAGTGCAAACAGAGCGAAAGGCTATATTGCTAAAAGCCTAAAGACCGACCATTGTGGTAAATAGCCACACCTGCACGAGGTGCCCCTGCTTTCAACTGAAAATGGCGGATCAAGAGAGGCAAACTCGATAAAACCCGTAATCCCAGGTGTTATTCATACCGTGCATATAGGATGAATGGCACTACGTAAGTGTGTCTCTAAACGGTGGCCTCCAGATATCGGGCACACTCTGGCTGTAATTAAGCCTTACCGTAACACCGGGGCACTCTTGCGGTGGACTTGTATTCCCCTTTACTCGTGGGACCAAATGGCTGAGAAAAATTATAAAACCTTTATACAAGAGGCAGTAGTGCCTAGTACAAACCAGGTCAATAGTGACCTTTCTGCGGAAATTGCAGAAGTGCTTTCTGTATCGCAAACGGATAAGGCTTTACATAGCCTACCCAAAAGCAGCGAAAGCATTGTAATGGATGTCGACAGTGTGGATATAGGTCCCGACGACAACCTTACAAGAGAGGAAGACGATAATCTTCTCGACTCACCTACCCTTAGCCCTGAAAAGGCGGAAGATGGCGACAAAAAGGTGCGGCTATGTGGTGCTGCCCGTAGACGTCTTAAACTCCATCTAAGCCGAGGGCATAGCATTGAAGAGGCTAGAGCACTTGCTCAAAGGCCAACTGCTCTGAAGCGACAACGCCCTAGCAGTACTTTACCAAAACAAAGCGTACCCAAAAGAGCTGGCGTAGGAACGGTGGCAGTAACGGTAAATAGGACAGCTGTGTCCACTGAACCTACAAGGCCTGAGCCAACAGGGCCTACCCTTGCTGGGTAGGTGAGCACAGCACAAATGTCCTATACTTCCCTGAACTGGACAGTACTACCACGGAAGATATACTAGGTCTTCTGAACGGGCAGAACACTGGCCTAAGGCGAACAGAGTGCGTAAAGGTACGGTTTTGGATATTACCTCAGCCGAAGTCATAAAGAAAAATCAACTCTGGTTGAACTATGGCTTCGGTAGAATTTAAATGCACCCCAAGAACAAAAGTGAGGCAAAGGATGCGACACATGGTAAAGTGTCTGAGGCACGAGCGAGCTCAAAAAACTCAAAGTGTCCATCCACGATTACTGCAGAGACAATACCAGAGCAGCCACAGTGCTCTAATGTAGCTGCAGTAACTACTCCAGCATCTGGTCCAACAGAAAGACGTGAGCAAGTTAAGGAGGGCATAAGAATGTTACCATCGCTTCATGCTGCCACCAAAAACCCATGCCACGATCACCAGCCTGCTAAAAAGAGAGGCTATAGATTCGCAGGAGAAGCGGTCTTGCTGGGTGGCAACAGAGGGAAGAAGAGGGCGGCAAGTGCCCGTAAAAAAGCCAATTAATGGCTCTTCCCCAACGCAAACCCAGAAGCAATACGAGGCAACTCGGATGCCTCCAGATAAACCTCCAACGTGCCAAAGCTGCCTCAGATATACTGGCAAGGAGGTTTAACGCTGAGCTCTTGGATGTAGCTTTCATCCAAGAACCATGGGCATATAACGGAGTCATCAAAGGGCTCCAAAACAAAAATGGTAGGTTGATTATGCCACCACCCTAGAGCGGCGATTCTAATTAGTAACCAACTAACCTTTTTTTCCTTTCTCAAGGCTTATTTCTGAAGACCTAGTAGCGATTTGGGCAAAAGTGCCTACCAGCAAAGGGGAGCATGAGGTCATCCTTGCCTCTGCTTATCTACCGGGAGACGCGGCTGCTGCCCCAACAGAGGAAGTTTGGCCCTAGTGGAGTATTGTCAGCAGCGTCATATCCGATGGATTCTCTCCTGCGATGCAAACGCACACCACACAACCTGGGGAAGCAACGACATAAACACAAGGGGTGAGTACCTTCTTGAATTTATACTAAGACATAATATTACTATATTAAACCGAGGCAACGAACCGACGTTTGTGAATGCAATAAGAGGGGAAGTTCTTGATCTCACTCTTGCTAGTCACAATGTCTCGTCGGAAGTCGCAAATTGGCACGTGTCTCAGGAAACATCCATGTCGGATCATATTCACATACGGTTTGATGTGGGTGCAACTGTAACACAAGCCAAAGTTTACAGTAATCCCAAGAAAACCAACTGGGATATCTTTTACCTCTATCTACAGCATCGTACTAACTGCTCAAATAAGCATATTTATTTAAAATCAGAGCTTGAATCAGAAGCTGAAGAGCTTCATTCTAATATAATCAATGCCTTTTATAAAAGTTGTCCAGAAAAAGTGCATAAACCACGAATGGATGTTCCTTGGTAGAATAAGACGCTTACTGAACTTCGAAACAAGGAAAGAAGATTATTCAATAGAGCTAAACGAACGGGGGACTGGGTTTCCTATAAAGAGTCTCTAACTGCCTATAATATAGAACTGAGAAGATCTAAAAGAGCTACTTGGAGGAATCATTGTGAGAAGATCTCAAATCTTCCAGATGCGATTCGCCTTCAAAAAGCCTTAGTTAAAGATCACTCAAACAGTATTTGTACCCTGAAAAAACCAGATGGCAGTTTTACACAAAATCCGGGAGAAACCAGCAAACTGCTGTTGGACACTCACTTTCCGGGTTACTCAGCTTCTAAAGAACACCCAGTACTGGTGGAATCCACGATATCCATCAATACTGTAGATGTTAAGCTGGCTAGTAAACTGTTCCATGAAAAACGGGTGCAATGGGCTTTATCATCATTTAGCCCATACAAATCTCCAGGGCCTGATGGGATATACCCTTGTCTGCTCCAACATGGAGCCAAGTACATTGTCCCAAAATTGGCCAGTATATTCAGAGCAAGTCTCTTGCTAGGGCATATCCCTACGAAATGGGCTGAAGTCAAAGTAGTGTTCATTCCAAAGGTAGGGCAAAAGCCAGAACAGCTACCTAAATCTTATAGACCTATAAGTCTCAGCTCATTTTTCATAAAATCAATGGAAAAAATTTTGGATCAGTATTTTTATTTTTATTTTTTATTTATTTTAATTTAATTATGACAAAATACTGTCATACAAAGAACATTAAAAATACTTAAAATAAAGCCTTACAACTAATTAAGCAAAAAGAATGTAAATCTGTCTCTGACCCGGTGGGGGAAATTTATTTGCTAAATAGCTAGCTATGCCCCTATTCACAGCATGTGTGGTCAGAGACAGATATTAGACACCCCATCCAAAATTGTGCGTCCAGATTCAGTCACGGTGGATGGAGAATCGTAGGTGTTGCAAGACCAGAGCGTTGATAGCGGTGGGCGAAATCTCAGGAGAAAGGATGTGGTAAATTTTGTTATAATTATCACATAATACACGAAATGGATCATGTGAGGCAAAGTTAGTTGTGCACCTACCTAGAGAAAGAGGAACAAAATTCCTAGTAGTACGACTAGGGACACAGAAACTAAGTTGACTCAAAAGCCGTGGTGAGTCAACATCTAACATCTTTATAAATTTCCCTCTGCAAAAACTGCAATTTGCATACCAACGTGGCAAATCAACAGAAACTGCAATACATAGCTTAACAACTGTCATTGAAAAGGCTCTTGATTCCAAACAAATAGCTCTATGTGTATTTATCGACATATCAGGAGCTTTAGATAATACGTCATATGAGACAATAGAAAATGCCCTTCTACGAAAAGAAGTATCCACACCCATTATTAAATGGATAATAGCTATGCTTGAATCTCGGACTATTAATTTACAGCTTGGAGGAGAATTAAAATCTATCACAGCCACAAAAGGTTGCCCACAAGGGGGTGTACTCTCTCCACTTCTGTGGACTTTAGTGATAGATGAACTCCTCTACAAGCTTAATGGTCTAGGTTTCAGTACACAAGGTTATGCAGATGACCTAGTTGTATATATTGTGGGCTGGCATGAGCAGACTAACTCTGACCGCATGCAACAAGCCCTAAAAATAACAAATAAATGGTGCAGTGAGAAAGAGCTCTCCATTAACCCATCAAAAACTGTGCTGGTGCCATTCACCAGGAAGAGAAACATTACTCTCAAATGTCCTGTGTTAAATGGCATCACAATCCAATTTTCCAACGAAGCGAACTATCTAGGGGTTATCCTTGATAAAAAGCTAACGCGGAACCCACATCTAAATACAAGGCTACAAGAGCATTATTTGCTTGCACTAACTTTTTGGTAAAACCTGGGGTCTAAATCCCAAAATGACCTACTGGACATTCACTACGGTCATTAGACCAATAGTCACGTATGCTTCCATTGCATGGTGGCCTAAAGTCAAACAAAGGAATGCAGTAAATATACTAAGTAAACAGCATTGACTTGTTTGTGTCAGTATCACAGGGGCTATGAAAACGTGTCCACTAATGCACTAGGGGTTCTCTTATACATCCCACCATTACCTATCCTAATAGAAAAGGAAGCTACTATTAGCGCCTTGAGACTGGAAGGTATTGCCGACTTAAAAGGGGGCAATATTAAGGGACACCTACAAATTTTAGAAAATTTTCTAGACAGTCCCATTTTGCATAGAGATGATACTCTATTGTCTAAAAATATCTTCTGCAAACTTTTTCAAATCATTATTAATGATCGTGAAGACTGGAGAACTAATTCTATTAAATTCGAACCCGGCTCCCAGACATGGTTTACAGACGGGTCTAAACTTGAAAATGGTAGAACAGGGGCGGGAATTTTTGGACCAAAATTCAAAAAATCTATCCCAATGGGTACTTACCCAACAATATTTCAAGCGGAAATGTATGCCATTGAAATTTGTGCGAGGGAATGTCCTCACAGAAAATGAGAGGAGTACATATTTACATACTCTCGGATAGTCAAGCGGCCTTAAAAGCCCTACAGTCAGTCACTTTCACCTCAAAGATGGCATATGACTGCCTAAACCTGTTAAATGAACTGGGTAACTTTAATACTGTTGTATTAAGATGGCTACCAGGACATGAAGATCATGAAGGCAATGAAAAGGCCGACTACTTGGCTAAACAAGGGGCGATCATGCCCTTTTTCGGTCCTGAGCCTTTCTGTGGTCTCTCATAAAGCCACAAAAACGAAGCAATCAGGAAACTTGAGGAAAAGAAATTTCTAAAACACTGGGACAACGCCAGGCAACACGATTCCTCACCTTTTCAAAGGATATCTCGAATAAGCTTCTCTCACTCAGTAGAGTAGACTTACGCATTGCAGCCAAGGTATCATCAAAATAAGTTAGGTCTTTCCGACACTGAAGTATGCCGATTTTGTGAAATGGATAAAGAAAGTTCAGAGCATATACTCTGCAAATGTCCTGCACTCGGTAGACTAAGACTTCACCACCTCGGTGACACTGTTGTTAATGTACACAAATTGTGGAACAACAAACCCCAAGTAATGTTAAGATTCATCAAAAGTCTAAACATATAGGGTTTCTATAAAATAAGGCCATGTATAATAGATCTTATTGGTCGCTGTGCTTTCGGGTCCGTTATTATTATGATAGGTCAGCCTGCCTCAGAACAGTTTTTGTTTAGTTATTTATGCGTGCCACGTCTTGCATTCTAGTTGAAAACGTATATGTATTTTTTAAAGTTGCCATATGCATAAAATATGATGTAGCTCACCTCTCAAAATAAGGTTTTTTTTAAATTACATTGTAAAAGAAAACTGTTCAATGTAAAATGCTTATTTTGATTTTTAATAACATTTTGCAATGATTTTTAAATCTATAATTCACAAAATCATTGAGAAAATGATAATAAAAGAAAATAACTGCACCATATAGCAACACTGCACAAGCCAACATTTTGGGAACAGCTGTTTTTCAGCACGTCTGCAATAAGACACATAAACACGGTTCGAGAAAATAACGACGGGCTTAAAATGTGCGCTTGTTAAGGTCGCTGTTAAAATGGAACTGATAATCAATTTATGCATGTGTGCCGACCTAAGTGCAAACCGTTTTTGGCGTCTTACGAGGGCTGCTACTTATATTTCGGGAATAGTAAATAAGAACAAAAATTTTTTAATGAAAATGGCTTTATTGTTTTTCAAAATATTCCCCCTGATGATCAATACACTTTTGCATTCGTTCTAACCATTGTTCATAGCAATTTTTCCAATCCTCTTGAGACACCTCCAAAGCATGGTTTTTGAACTCTTCAACTGCTTCTACGGCGCTCGTAAATTGTTGACCAGACAGTTTTTTTTTTTTTTGATGTGAGCGAATAAAAAGAAGTCATTGGGTACCAAGTCAGGACTGTAGGGCGGATGAGTCATCAATTCGATGTTTTGACTGCTTAAAAATTCACCTGTTTGACGAGATGTGTGAGAGCACGCATTGTCATGATGGAGAATGATTCGTCTTCGGCAGTTGGTTTTGCGAATTTCTCCGAATACCTCCGGCAAAAAAATGGTCGTGTACCACTCAGAATTGACAGTCCTACGTTGTCCTAGCGGAACAGTGGCCACATGACCCATTCGGCCGAAGAAACAGGCGACCATTTGCCTAGCAGTGCTTCGAGCGCGAACAACTTTCGTTACATTTGGCTCGTCTTGGAACATCCACATGGTCGATTGCTGTTTTTTTCCGGTTCATACGCATATATCCATGATTCGTCACCTGTCACGATTTTATAAACGTCTTTTGAAGCACCACGGTCGAAATTTTTAAGCATTTCCTTACTCCAATCGACGCGATCCTTTTTTTGAGCGATTGATAAGTTATGGGGTATCCAACGAGAACAAACCTTTTTTACAACTAAGTGTTCATGCAAAATAGAATGTATTAAAGTGGAACTAATGTGCAAAGATGCATCTATCTCACGATATGTCACATGTCGATCTTGCACTATCAGTTCACGCACACCTTCGATGTTTTGTGGCACAACAACCGATTTTAGACTACCTTCACGGAATTCGTCAGCGACTGAACTACGACCACGATTAAATTCTGCAAACCAGCGATAAACTGTCGTTTTTGATGGTGTTTTCTCACCATACAAAGAACTAAGTTCATCAATCTTTAACTTAGTGTAAACGAAACAAAAACCAATTGTACATAAAAAAGTTGTATGTACATATGTGCTAAAAAATGACAAAGTTTATTATGGCGTTGCCAGATTTAACGTATTGACATTAGTATTGCCAATTCCCGAAGTAGCATTGCAGCCCTCGTATAAACGGGGTATATTACTGTAGTAGACTGAATTTTACTTCCTTACTATAGTCGTCTATATTATATAATGGATCCACTCTATTTTCGAGAAGAAATTCATAAATGCTTTGAATTTTACCGAATACTAATTCGTATGGGCACTAATCATGTACTGTTGTGTTGTGCTATAGCAGTGCGTATAGTACTTTAACTACTTATCCCAATCATCATGTTCTGTTGATATATAGTTTCTTATGTATTCATTGAATGTTCTATGGTTTCATTCTACGGTTCCTAGTGTTTGGTGGTACTATGCTGTAGACGTTGTAAAGTCTATGTTTAATAATTTTAATAGTTCTTGAAAGATTTGGTTTTTATATTTAGTTCCCATATCAGTTATTACCTTCTTCATTGGCCCGTAAATAGGTATGCAATTTTTGAATATGGCTTTCGCAACCACTTTTGCATGTTTGCTTGGTACTGGTATGGTGATTAAGTATTTTGTTAAATCACATATTATTGTAACAGCATATTCGTTACCATACTCAGTACGAGGCAATAGTCCAATTGTGTCTATTAAAACAATGCCAAATGCTTTTTGTGGTGTTGGTGTTATGACCATAGGTTCTTTTGTATGTTTGGTTATCTTATTAATTTTCCAATCTTGGTAATCAATCTGTGATTCTGAGACGAGTTGATTTAGCCATGTCCGTCTGTCTGTCTGTATGTATGCAAACTAGTCCCTCAGTTTTTGAGCTAGAGAGCTGAAATTTTGCACATAGTTTTCTTTTTACCATACGCTGAATCAGACAACTAGGGAGGGTACCTCCCATACAAACCCCCTTTAAATTAATGTTTTATTAGAAAAAGTTTTTTGTTTTTTAACGTATCAAACTGAAATTTGGACTCTATAAGTTTCTGATCTATATTCATTAACCGTATAAATTTCATGATCCTAGTGTTACCAGGAGTGGTACCTCCCATACAAACCCAAATTAAATGGCAAACTTCTTTACATAGTATAAAGCAAAGTCGAAATTTCAAGAAGTTAGAATACTGATTACTTCTAAACCACGCAACGTATTTTGATACGGTTTTCACTATTAATTAAAGAATTTCCTTAGAAAAGTTTGCATGTACATAAATAATTGATTCAATAATAAAAGTAATTATGATTATTATCATTAATTATCCATATTTGTCATTCACTAAAGACAGCAACACTCAGTTTGACATTGACCAAAACAGGTATTTGTAATTCACTACAACATCAAACAGCTCTTTTTGGTTCACAAAACAGTTCAAAAAGTAGTTCTTTTCCCATTTACCAATACTGTATTTTGATAATTTCACAGGTTGGCTTTGCGGACGAGTCCCGTTTTGTTCGCTTAGAAAATTAATGTAGCTGTAATAGTGTTATAATTTATGGAAAAAGCATTTACTGCTACTACAAAATTGCAACTTTTCATTCTTTACACAGCAAAATTTCTTCAAATGTGATTTTAGAATTAAATTAAAGTAATTATTATTATCATTTAAGCCATACTATAATGTAAAGAAAACATTTGTTTACTTGCAATATAAGGAAAAAATGTCCCTACCAACGATCAAATAGGTAACGTAAATCATTTTATTCTGTCAAAGATCAATGGACTGACTCAAACATACTACTCTGTAGACAATGCTATTGATCTGGAAGAGGCTGTTCATTTCCCAACAGAATTTCATTCTCTACAGCCTTCTGGTTTGCGCCCACATAAATTAGTTCAAAAAGTAGGGTGTCAATATTTTATTACGGAACCTTAATCCACCAAAATTGTGCAATGGTACATGTTTACAGATAAAATCATTAAAAAAAACTACATAATAGAGTGTACAATACTGACCGCATGTGGGACTGGTGAAGTCGTTTTAATTCCCCGGATTCCATTAATACTAACGGATCTACCTTTCCAATTTAGAAAATTGCAATTTCCTATAAAATTGTCATTTTCAATGACAATTACACTGTGTCACAGCGAAAAAAAACTTCTTATCAGACCTAGTGGAGGTTATAGGTCATAAAAAACTAAAAAGAATGGTATATATTAAATCTCTGATACACCCTCAAAATCTTGTTTTAGAGCCCAAAAACCGTTTTTAAGAGGTTCCTGCACATATTACCTTATAACTTGGCCATTTTTTTTCGGATTTCAAATATGACAGTTTTCTTTCCTTTTTTATTCTAGCTATCTGCCTCTAGCTATCTCCCTCTATCTGCAACAATTAAGAATAAAAAAGGAAAGAAAACTGTCATATGCAATTATAAAAAGTACAATAAATCAAGTAATTTTTAACCGATTCTATTCAAACAGGATTCATTTAAAGCTAAAATGACTAAACTTTTGATGTACGTTGAGAAAAAATATAATTTAGATAAGATAAGGGGCACAAATTAGACTTAAAGTTGCAAAATCGATGGAAAAATCAAAATTTTAAAAAGTTTTTGAAATTTGAAATCCGATAAAAGTTATAAGGTAATATGTACAGGAACCTCTTAAAAACGGTTTTTGAGCTCTAAAACAAGATTTTGAGGGTGTATCAGAGATTTAATATATACCATTCTTTTTAGTTTTTTATGACCTATAACCTCCACTAGGTCTGATAAGAAGTTTTTTCATTTTTTTTTTTTTGTAACACAGTGTTATCAAATCACAAGGTCAAACATTCAACGTTGTGGGATTATACCTGAGCATTCAGTGTTTTTCCCATGGACAGTTATATGTAGCTCTTTCACGGTTCAATTCAGTTCGTATTGTGTAATGACAAAAAAACTGTAGAAATTGTATACAAAGACATATTGTAAACAAAAATTTGTTAAAAAAGTACTTAATAAAATTTCATGCTATCAATACCAAAGCGATATTTTTTAAATTGCACCCGTGCAAAGCAGGGCTGTTTGCTAGTTTAAAGAATAAATGTACAATAAAATTGCCACTCAAACTGATGTGATGCTAAGAAAGGAAGGTTGGATGTAACCCGGAGGAGCGTGATGAGTATTACATCTTTGGCATAGCCAATGATAGCCTTCTTTCTGGTTTTATTTGAATTTTATTACTTGTTGTATGTATCCTTGCTCTGTTTTTTATCCAGTGAGATGTTTCATATGCATATAGCTTTTCTTTTGATAGTTGTAAATCATTGTTGGTTGTTTCATTTATGTTGCTACTAGTCCTGCTTTGGAGACTTGTCGTTATTTGAAAATTTTTTGTGTCTCTGTTTTTATGTTTTTAATGTCATTAAATTCTATGCGCGATAATGCATCGGCAGCATAGTTATCTTTTGCCCTCAGGTACTTTATAGTAAAATCATACTCCTCTAGATCAAGTCTCATCCTTGTAAGGTTTGATGATGGATTTTTCATTGAAAATAGATACTATAAAGAACGATGATCACTTCGTATTAAAAATTTTTTACCATAAATGTATGGCCGGAAATAGTTTATTGCCCAATATATTGCAGCTAATTCTTGTTCTATAATTGCTTTAGTTGCTTTCGCCTTTTGTCAAGGATCTTGACGCGTAAGCAATTGGTCGTTGCATACAATCGTATTCTTGACTTAGTATCGCACCACAAGCATCTGTGGTTATACCAAATTCTCTATCATAGTCAGGGTATTGCAAAACTTGTGGGCTTAGAAGTCCCTTCTTTAGATAATTAAATGCTTCTTCACATTCTTTTGTCCACTCGAAACTAACATTTTTCTTACATACTTTTGATGATAGCCTGATGTTAAATCAAGACATGAGAAGTATTTTGCTTTGCCTAAGTGATCAAGGATATCATCGATTCTTGGCAAAGGAAATTTATCTGCTAATCATTTTTTATTAAATCCCCTGTAATTCTCCATCGCTCTTCTTTGTTGTTTTTTAACGACTTTTTGGGTACTAACAATATAGGGCTGTTATATTCTGATGCTGATGGTTCTACTATTTCGTGTTTGACTAATTTTTCTACCTGTTTGCTTATTTCATCTTTATGTGCGTGTGGTATTCTGTAATTCTTTATGTAAGTCGGTTCATCTGTTTTTAGACGTAGTTTTTGCTTATAAAAATTGTTGACAGTTATATTGTTTCTGTCTGTAGGGTGAATATATCAATGTATTTTCTACATAAAGTTGTTAATTTTACTTTGACAAAGTTTGGAAAATTTTGTGACAATTTATTTAATTTTTCTGTTGTATTTTCACTTTGTTGTGACATTATTATGTCATAATCGTTTAGACTTTCTGTAGTGATTTTGATGTCAGGAATGAAAATATTTTTGTTTGTGGTATTGATTATTCGTACGTATGCGCATTCAGTGGTAGATATAGTATTTGCGATGAAAATTCCATTTTTAAATTCTTGATGTGGTATTAATATCTCTCTTTCAGTTGAATTGACTATTATATGCCTAATTACTTCTGATCTGGGAGGAAGAGATAGCGAATTTACTTGTAAGGAAGTTCTCATTCGGAATCCAAATGTTCTTTGTATATTATCTGGCCTTGGTATAGTACCAAGGCTAGTGCCAATCTTGGTCTTTTTGGTAATCAAGAATACAGTTGTATTTTTTGAAAAAGTCTAAACCCAGAATTCCGTCAGATGGTGTTGGGAAGTTATCATTTACAACATGGAAATTATGTTTTATAAGAAAATTTCTTATTTTTAGCTCTGATTGTACCATTCCAATTGTATATATAGGACCATCTCCTATGCCATTGAGGCTTATGTTTGATTTTGAATTTATTTTTAAATTTGTTATTTTTCCTTTCATTATTATGGATATATTAGCAACAGTGTCAATTAATAATGTAGTATTTTTGTTATTGAGTGTCGACTCAGATGAGATGTAGTTTGCAAGGTTTAAATTTATGGAGTATATTTTACTATCATTATTGTCCTCTATTGAGTACCTGAGGTATCGTCGTTGGGTGACGTGTATCGTGACATTTTGTCTATTATTGTGGTTTTGATTGTAGTTTCGATTGTATCCTCCTCTTTGGTAATTACCACGACCGTGGCCATGTATGCGGTATTTATCGTTTCCGCTTCTACGAGGGTTTTGAGTATAATTATCGTTGTAGTAGTTACCATTATTGCGGTAATTCCTACTACGGCCACCTCTAAAGTATAAGATGTTTGATTCTTGATTTTCTGTGCAACAATTAATGAATTTTGTTAGCGCATCATTAATATTTGCGAATGTGCCCGCCTCCATAATTAATTTCGATTTGTCATTGCTAGTGTTTTGTATTATAGCTTTTAAAGCCGCTTTATGTGCATATGATTGTGCATGTTGAGGATCTATTCCATCATGTAGATATGTGCTTTGTAGCTTTTTAGTTAATTCTTCTACTTCTTTCATATAATTACTAGCTGGTTTGGAGTGTTGTTTAATATTCATTAATTTAGCGGTAATGAGGTCAATCAACTCGCCGCTGACGGTTTCCTTTAGTTTGTTAATAACCTGTTCTATAGTTGTTTCTTGATCAGTGATCAAATTTATAGCGGTTCTTTTAAGTTTTGATTTTATTAAATGAATGGCAATAGCGTCATTGTTTTCGTTGATGCTATTAATGACTCTAAGAGCCGAGAGGAAACTTTGCAGGTTTTCCGACGAACCATCAAATTCTATTTAAAGCTTTGAAGCTATGTTTAAAAATTCTATAGGTGTTTGACTCATGTTGGGTATGGTTTTTTTATATTTATGGTTTGGTTATTGTTACTTTGATTTGGTTCATCACTACCCACCATTTTTCCAAGTAAATTAATTTCTATTTTCCTATAAGTGGCTATTTTTTGTATTTTTCTCCTAAGATCAGTAAATAACTTATCAGCTTCTGTCTTATGATTTGCTGATAATTTTTACTAATGTTCTCTAAACAATCCCTAAGTATTTAAAATGTTTATCGATTGTTTCTTGTCCTATCGTTCTTTTTTGACTCAAGAATTTGTGTGACTTGTCAAATAATTTTTTGTGAGGTCTAATTTGCTCAACAATTCTTAACCATTCCATCTGATTTGTCTTGATTTTGTATGTCAATTTTTGGTTTGCATAGTTTGATATTTTTCTTTTTCTTTCGTTAGTGATTTGTAAGTGTAATTATTAATGAATTTTTTTTTTTTTTTACATTAGTCTTATAATATGTAATCTTATAGCGAATCCGCGTCAAGATTGCCCTATCAAGCCGCAGTTTTGTAGCCTGCTTAATTAACAATATTTATATATTTTTTCTAAGTGTTTAAATCATATTTATTATTATATACATATATAATTTTTTTTTTCGTCCGCTTTCGTTGTGGCTGCAGCAGTTGGTTGTCTAGCTTTGTACTCCGCGATTGTGATTTTCATGGGACTAGCTTGATCCATCACAATGAAGAGTAAAGGGAAACAAAAAAAAATTTTTATCTCTTTCAGTGTATTATTTATTATTGTTGCAATTTTTGTTCATTTAGCAGGATCGCCATGTAATGAAACAACTAGCATAATTCATTTATATATGTAGTATGTGTTTGTTTATTTATTTATGAAGCAAATGACCACAAGGGCTTAGCTCCCAAAAGTCTTCTAGAATGGAGCAACCGACCCGAAGGGTTTAACTCACAAATTAGAAGTGGTTTCAACTAAATCTATCCTGCCCTATATATACTAGATTCCAGCTAGGATCCCGTTATGTTTGATATGATCTGTTGTTAGTTGCTGGCTTCTGATTGATAGATAAGTGTTATACGTATAGTGATCATAAAAGGATATTATATTTTACCCTAAGCTTACATCTTACAATCTTAACCCTAATCTTACATGGTACATGTTACAGCAATCTTTGAAACGAGCTCATTATGCGAAATGAGTTCAGACAGTGCGGATAGTGTTTGTGCGACGGCAATAGTAATTGCTTAATATACACGCAATACCCGCTATGATGACCACTTCTCTGTTTCAGCACCGCCTTAATATAAATAAATAAAATAATTACTAAGTCTCCATAATCATTTCAATGTAATAAAGCTTTTTTATTTCGTTTCTTTGCAGCCGGCAATATTGCTTGCAGTAAATGGAATACATTTACTTATACTCTTCACTTGAGTGAATAGTATTATAAGTTTGCCATGAAGTTACTAGTAGAGGGCTGCATTGAGCGCAAAATTCGGCGTTTAAGAAACTAACATAGTAATAACCAAAACCAAAAGTTCTGGTTATCGCTATGCGGCGGCACTCATAGCGCGAAATTCTATTTAGTTGTAAAAAAAACTCGAGCACTCAGTGTGCGAAAGAAGAAGCCATAAATAAGTGATCAATGCGCTTGTACACATAGTCCCATAAATGTTTGCACTGCAAGTAGTAGTAAAACGTCCTTTACAATTTATTAAAAGAAAATAAATACAGTTATCTTTTCGTAATCATTTATAATAATTATTGATAAAAAACAAAAGTTACCATATTGGAAAGACGCCAAAAAATAGTTAAAAGATTTTATGTTTTTTTTGACATTGCAAATAAATATGGGACTATGTGTACATGCACATCGAAACGTGGACGCAGAAGCAATAGTCAAACCCAGAATGAAAAATGAAGGAATCAATGAATGCATGCGTTTTATCAGTGGCACACAAGTTACTCAACTAACTATTCGAATTAACTCAAATGGAATGATCGCACATCTGGTTAAATTTTTACTCACACTCAAAAATCTGGTTTTTGCTGTTTGTCGCACACGAGTTTTTGAGTTTCACTCAGTGGTACTCAATGTGTCTGTTAGTTTGAGTGCGCTGAAGCAGCCCTCTAGTTTGAAACACACAGAAGGAGACATCGCAGACCACATAAAGTACATATATATATTTGTGATCAGCTCGATGAGACGAGTTGATTTAGCCATGTCCGTCTGTTCGCAACACTAGTCCCTTAGTTTTTGAGCTAGAGAGCTGAAATTCCAAATTCCAGCACTTTGTTTCTCAAGCTGAGTTTGCTTTTGCTTTTCATTAGCCAACTCAGTTTTTTAAGTTTTGCAACGCATTTTACGTGGGCTTTCTTAATGTGTTCTGACCAGGTTAGTTTCCTATCAAGTTGCATGCCTAGGTAGTTGTGATGACTTTTGGTCGGAATGGGACCACCATTGAGGTAAAGGCTTGTACATGAGTCTCGCTTTAGGGTGAATGTCACATTAGCAGATTTATGATGATTTACTGCGACGTTCCATCGTTTGAACCAGACCTCTAAAGTGTTTATATAGTCCTGCAGAATAGCAGTGGCTTCAGAGGAATATTTGGAAGAGGCCATAATTGCAGTGTCATCAGCATATGTGGCAATCAGTAAGTCCCGGTTATTCGGTGGTGGCAAAATTGTGTACAGCACTGGAGCGAGTACACTGCCTTGGGGCACCCCTGCCATGATGTGTCGAATGGTAGACGTCACGTCTTTAATTGTCACCATGAAGGTCCTGTTTTCGAGAAATGACCTCAGGATTACGTAGAACGGAGCTGGATATAATTGTTTGCATTTGTGAAAAATGCCATCGTGCCATACCCTGTCAAATGCCTGCTGGAAAAATTTCATAAATGAATATTTCTTGTTTTTGCTCGCGTTCATATATGAACTCTTGATAATTATGTTTTTGCTCTTGCTCACGAGCTCAGCTCATTGCTGATAACAATTCATTTATGTGCGTTCACGTGCTCTCATGCGCTCTGCTAATGTACATTTCAGACTGTGTTATCTCGGGGTATGTAACAACAAAATTACACATAATTTGTTGTTGGGTATGCAAAAATTTAATATTCGTTTTATTCAACCTTTGGTTGATGCATCTCACTACACATGCATACATGCATATATACTAGCCGTTCGAAAATGAACGCTTCATTAAAGAGCGATTTTTTTAAGAACAAAATCGAAATCACTCACGTTCGCGTACGAGCAAACAAAAAAAAAATATCGTTCGCGCTCGTGAGTAAGAAGAAAATGATATTTTTAATTTTTCATACGTGAATATGAGCAAAAGAAAATAAAATAAAATATTCTCTCTCGCGAGTGAGAGTGAGCGCGAGTGAGTATTTCGGTACTCTGGTATGCTAAGATAAGAAGTTTGGATGCAAACCGGAGGAGCGTGAAGAGTATTACATCTTTGGCATAGCCAATGATAGCCTTCTTTATGGTTTACAATTTAAATTTAAAATAATGGTTTTAAATAATCAATATATAACGAAAAGGTGTTTTTCTTTTTTAAAATTAAAAAAATACTGCAATATGTATTATTGATTACAATGAAGTAAGTATGAAATATTCTAAAAATTTTATAAAAATAATACAATTTAATCAATGATTTATATATTTAATATCTATATATAAATAGGCAATGGCAAAAGAGTCAACTCCTTTTACTTATCTGTTTGTTAACCGATTCTCGTATTTTAGTTTAGTTTGCTAGCTATTCACGAGCTGTATTGGTATTGATAAAATAAATTTGAAAAAGTGGTTCCGTCAAGTTTAATAAATAGCACCAAACACAACAAAAAAAACAAAGTTCGTGGATTCGCTAACAAGGGCAAACACAAATAAATTATCTCTCTCTCTCTCTCTCTCTGTCTCATGCAATATAAGGCAACGTTCGGGGGTATACTAAAAACAAAAACCAGTAGTAAACACACAAGCGTATTGCTTGAGAAAGCATCGTATGCTTTGTCGATGTGCAAAGGGGGAAGAGAGAAGAATGATAGGCGATTCACAATAGAGGGCTCCACGACTCAACACTAAACGAAAAATTATCATCTCTCGCTGAAATGAATCAAGTGATGCATGCACACTATTAAAGCAGAAATGAGCGCACAAATACTTACGTAAATTAACTTGTGAGGTGTTGCGTATCGATGATCTAGTTGAATTCGTAAAGAAAGACAGAGTGATACCGATTCGAATTCTTATTATAATTATAATGAAAGAGAGAAAGAGAGGATTTTGCGCATAGAAAATCTTAGTTATTTGATTTAGGATAAATAGAGTTTGTATTCCATGTTTGGTAGCACATACTTATATCTGTGAAAGTGCTTTTCGAATTTAAAGTTAATAAAAAGAAAGCACAGTTCTAGAATAAGCCACGAACAGTTGGAAGCTTT
This sequence comes from Amiota communis, assembly GCA_037043315.1. Taxonomy (NCBI): domain Eukaryota; kingdom Metazoa; phylum Arthropoda; class Insecta; order Diptera; family Drosophilidae; genus Amiota; species Amiota communis. Next base: position 28,196 of record JBAMAV010000330.1, read on the forward strand.
ATTAAAATTATCTAAAACTAATGTTCAGATAAATTTGGACAATTTATTGGAATGCTCATGGAAGAATTAAAAAAAATTCGTATATTTAAGTTTTTCTTTCAGTGTATATATAAAATAGCAACTCATGCCGACTCATTCTTCATTTCCACTCATTCTAACTCGTGCAGCTCTCTAGTCCATCAACTCATGCCGACTCATGCTTCATTTCCACTCATTCCAACTCGTGCAGCCCTCTAGTCCAAGCAACTCATGCCGACTCATGCTCGAAATACACGAGTCGGTCGGCTTGATGAATTCAAGCAAATATATCACCAAAGCAATTGAAGGCTATGTGTTGAAATGACTTGATTTAAAATCATCATGACTCATTTTTATTGTGTGCGCAGTGTCATTGCCGACTTTTGTCACTACTTAGTGTGCGCTTGTGCAGTGCTCATATATTCACACCAAAGTAAAATTTACAAAAACATCGATTTTGACTTTTGGGGGTGAGTGAAAATCGATTGTGTTTTAAAAAATCGATCTTACGAAAATGATTATTAAAGAATGTCTTACATCCCTAGAAGCTACTAAAGGTAGGATTCCACGTACAAATTTTTTGCGCAAAAGATGTTTGTGGTGTTGCCTTTCCACGCTACAAAATTTTGTGCAAAACTTTTTCGATTCTTTGTTGTCTTTGCAGTATTTGAAGCGAGGTCATTATGCGAAATGAGTTCAGACAGTGCGGATAGTGATTGTGCGGCGGCAATAGTAATTGCTATAATATCCACGAAATACCATCCGAAATACATCATCATGGCTTCAAATAATAAAAGAAAAAACCCTTTCTGACTTCTCCTGTTTTGCCGTTCATCGTGCCATCCAACTTATCTCCAAGAACGTCATATCCATATCAAATTTTCGCCATGGCAACTTACTATTGTTGGTCAAATCAGACGCAGAGAAATTCACCAAACATGCAAGTTGCATGGGTCCCTAAACATCGTCAAAGGCACGATGTACGCCCCTTAGCTGGCCTCTATCCCAGAAGAGGAGATTATAAAGGAACTCAGCTCTCAAAACGGTACAAATATCTACAAATTTGTGAAAACAATTGATGACGTATCTAAACCAAGCGGCGTTATACTACTGACTTTTGACCTCTACCACCTTCCCTCAAAAATTGATATCTCATGGCACTCAGCCAAAGTGCCAGAATATATCCCAAACCCCATGAGGTGTAAGTCTTGCCAGCTACTTGGACATACTGCTAAGCACTGCAAAAATTCACCACTATTTCCACAAATGCGGTCTTCCACCTCACTCTCCTGAGCCATCCACACAAACAAAGTGTGTAAACTGTGCAAAAGAACACCCCGCCTCCTTCCGTCAATGCAGCAAATACAACGAACATAAAGATACTATAAAAATTAAGATGGCTAAAAAATGCACAATGCCTGAAGAAAAACAATATACAGAACTACAGCCACCAAAACGGTAAACGCCGCTTCATATTCTTCTGTCGCCAGCGCAATCAACAACAAAAGCAAAAAGCCAAAAGATGCAAACAGCAAAACAACTAGCAACAAAAACCAAATTTCTAAAACCGTAAATGCCGCTCTGCACTCTCTTGACACCAGTGCAGACAATAACCAAAACGACAACACAAAAACAACAGATAAGACATCAAATATCATATCTTTCGAATCTCCTTCCTCTCCCTTTCCCATTCTCCCTCTTAGCAACCTATCAACATACCGATAAAAAAATCATATTTACCCCTCACCACACACCTACACAAAATAACTCTTTCTGCAAATTCCTTGCTCTCTCATCAAAATTCCACATATACTCTTACAAACAACAACACTCAATCTAATTTCCCCTCTTCTTTGCACGATCTTCGTAGCGAGTCAGTCGACTTAATGGAAACTATAGATAAATAATAAGACTACACTCAGCTTATCAGTTCACTGTAGTCACTCTACAAGTTCTACTAATTTCTTCTAAATTAAATTTTAATCATTATTTAACATGGCTTTAAAAATCCTACAATGGAACCTAAAAGGATACGTTAATAAATACAGTGAACTCTTAATTATAGTAAAACAACAGTTTCCACAAATCATAACAATCCAAAAAACACATACTTTCAACACAACAAGCACAAACATCCCAACACCCATTAACTACACCTTAATTGCAAACAATGCATCCAACAAGTTTGGTGGGGTTGCTGTGTTAATACACAAATCGATCCAACACAAGGAAGTCACTATAAACAACAGCTTTGAAGCATTAGCCGTCGAAATAAATTCCAAACAAAAAATAATAGTTATAGCATAGTAATAGCAAAATACTAGCAAATTATATTCAAAGTTCCAACCTAACCCTTCTTAACGATTTGTCACCAACTCACTACACAACCCATAATACCTCTACCTACATAGACCCCTCTCTCTACTCACCCCAACTAATACCCTTCACCAAATGGAAAATATTCGACGACCTTTGTGGTAGTGACCACTTTCCAATTTTGTGATAAGTCTTTCCCCAGACCCCCACAAACAAGTTTAGTCGCCAATACTACAGAACTAAAGAAGCAAACTGGCATTTATTTGAAAAAATAACACAACAAAACTCCAAGAAGCGAGAACATTAACAAAGAAGCAGCCAATCTTAACAAAATATTATTACAAAACGCACACATTTGCATACCTCAAATATCTCGCCAAGTGCCCCGCACAAAGTCCCGTGGTGGAACAAAAACCTATCAGAGCTTCGGTTAAATAAAGTCAAAACATGGAGAAAACTTAAAAGAAGTGTTTCCCAAGAAAACATTATAAACTGTAGACGCGCCAATGCCCTGTTCCGTAGAGAACTTAAAAGTACAAAAAAGAAGCTACCTCCGCCTTTACATCAACCCTACAACCATCTACACCTATCAACAAAATCTGGACCAGCATAAGACGGTTTTGTGGACTCAACCCTGTGAAATCAATTCATTGCATTACAGTCATACCCAACAACATCACACACACAAATCCTACCGACGTAGCAGACTTATTTGCAAATCACAGGTCAAAATTATTCAAGACATCAATTTTGACTCAGAATTCTTAAGGAGCAAATATGCACCGAAACAAATTTGCTATACTCCTACAAATACATCACAATCAATAGACAATGAAATAACTTTAATCGAACTTACTTCAGCTCTTCAATCACTTAAAGGGCTGACCCCTGGACTCAACAGAATTTCATACCCTATGATTAAAACTAGCTCACTTTCAACAAAATCTAGAATACTTCAACTTCAACTCTTCAACAATCAATCGTATAAAACTACAAAAGCAAACAAAACAGAATTAATTTCCTACCGCCCCATCTCCTTGAACTGCTGTTTAGCAAAAACACTAGACAAGATCATCAAAAAGACTATGGTGGTTCGCCACTAAAAACAATTTACTACATCCGAACCAACGTGGCAAATCTGTTGCAGATAGCCTGCTTTTTGCAGATCTCCTTATAACCAGATCATAATCTGCTAAGAAACACACCTCCCTCGTCACTCTTGACTTTTCAAAAGCTTTCGACAGAGTTGGTGTTCACACCATCATAGATCAATTATGCCTCTAATTTCAACTCGGAACACCAACCCAACGGTCACACAAAACTTACCCACCTACACCTCTTTGATCCAAATATAACTCCACAATGCCCTAACTGCCACTCAACCACAAACACTGATTTAGACCATATACTAACATCATGTCCTGCAAGCACACACACTAAAATAAAAATCTTCCGAAACAATAACCCCAAAACCGCACTCACTAACCCCACAAAAGAAAATATTATTAAATTAATCACATATTTAAAAGAAATAAACACATACCATAAGCTGTAAATAAATGATATGTACATATGTAAATAATATTAATTAAGCTATCCTTAGTTATCCACACTTAATGTATTTAAGACCGAGCCGAAGGCCAGTAGCCAGTGCTCTTTTTATGTTAATAATGTTTTGTAAAAAAGTAAATAAAATAAAAAAATACACGCAATACCCGCTATGATGACCACTTCTCCGTTTCAGCACCGCCTTAATATAAATAAATAAAATAATTACTGAGTCTCCATAATCATTTCAATGTAATAAAGCTTTTTTATTTCGTTTCTTTGCAGCCGGCCATATTGCTTGCAGTAAAAGGGAATATATAGACTTATTCTCTTCAAGGGAGTGAATAGTATTATAAGTTTGCCATGAAGTTTGTAACACACAGAAGGAGACATCGCAGACCACATAAAGTATATATATTTGTGATCAGCTCGATGAGACGAGTCGGAATCAGCCATGTCGACTGTCCGTCGGTCCGTCTGTCTGTCTGTATGTATGCAAACTAGTCCCTCTGTTTTTGAACTAGAGAGCTGAAATTTTGCACATAGTTTTCTTTTTACCATACGCAGCACATTTCTCGGAATCAGCTGAATCGGACCACTAGGGAGGGTACCTCCCATACAAACCACCCTTTAAATTAATGTTCTTGTTAGA
>JBAMAV010000332.1:0-74821 GCA_037043315.1 Amiota communis
TGTCGTTAGCGGAACAGATCCCAAGAAGAGTCGCTCACCCACTTTCTATGTCAATGTCCAGCCTTGGTAAAGTTTAGAAATAAGTTTCTTGGCAAATAGTCACATGCTCGGGTGATTTACTCAAATACATAAATTCGACAAGTTGGATTTAGTAATACTGATTGCGTTCGGCGAGGAAGTGGTATCAAAACGGCACTCTAGTGCTAATTGTGGCTCGTAGTGGACTATACGAGTCAGCCACGGAAACCAACCAACCATACGAGGAACAGTATAGTGGCTAAACTATTCATGCCAACTACATCTCGCAAAAGAACACAGAAATTACTGGGACTGACATGGACAGGTATTCGGATAAACTCAGGTTTCTTGACAGGATATTGCAGAGTAATGAAACACCAGGACCAGACTTCGCCACCTTGGAAACCAGCCCTTGGAACCAAATGAAATTGCAGGTTTGTCTCCGAACAGGATCTTGGAATTCGTTATGAATACCAGAATCTAGGAGGAACTGTGATTACGAGGTTTGTCACAATAGGCCAACTTGTGACTGCTGTGATGTGGTGTATTTGTCTCCACCTTTCCCTTAATCTGATATAATCTAATCTAATCTGAGTCGATTTTGGTTATACAAACGCTAAGAAAGCTTGCTACAATACACCAGTGAAAGCCGCATTCAAATCGTTTAAGTCGTTTCTGAGATTAGCGTGCACAAACAAAAATATAATATTTACATTTTTATAAAATGTACATTGTAGATTATTAATAACATAAAAATATCAAAGTCATGCTATTACTAAGAGAACTGGCTTCAACAAATATAAATTATATGCATATATCCATTTATAAAAGAAGACTCCGTTTGAATCAATGACAATATAAAAACACTACAATACATCACAAGCAAATTGCATATAATCATACATCATGGTTTAATAAAAAACACACCTCATAATAATGAAACATCTTAATCTTTACATTTTTATACATGAAAATAAAAGAAAAATGACACATCCTGACACAGATAAATTAAAATGATAATCAATTTTAACCGACGAATCTAACCCTAACAAATCCAAACTATGTCATAAAAAAATCTCAAGTTTTTATACCAAGTAGTTTCCATGGAAAGTATTTGAACCCACGTACACAAACATTTACAAGACATGAGATACAGACACACATCAAGCTATACGACAATGTTGCCAAAAATGAAGGATAAAAAAAGAGGTTAACGTAAAGCATCGAACTTAATAAACTATAAATGGAGAAAGTAAGGGAGAGTGAAGGACAGCGAGTGAGAGCATAATGAGAGTCTCCTTATAGTACACGTGCCATGGTAACTGCTGCCAAATGGTTGAGTACCACAACTCAACTTATTCTCCCTTGTTGTAGTTAGTAAGTACTTCTTGTCATAAAATCTGTGCTCCTTACTCTTTGGCATATATAAAAATCAGGAAAGGCTGCAAAATAAAAAGAAAAAAAAAATGAAGAAAAGCAACAAAAAAAGGAGGAAAATCAACAACAATGGAAAGGAGGTTAAAAAAGGGTAAAAATGGTATTCTTATTTATTTAGGGTTAAGGGCAATTGCAAGCAGAGAACCATACCAAAGTTAGTTAGTTAGTTGGTTGGTTAGTTGGTTGGTTGGTAGACTGCTGGTCAGTTTTACAATGTTAGTAAGAATGTTGAACCCACCCAATAGTATATATAGAAATATGTGTATATATATTCATGTGTGTATCAGATCCCACAACAACATGTGGTATGACAACTCAACAGGGATCCAGGCGACATTATATGCACAAGTATACATATGTATATGTATGTATGTATTGAGTGTAGTAGCATCACTTTGAACATTTTGCTAAGCATGACCATTGGGGTCATATATACACACCCGCACATGCACATTGCTTTAAGCAATTGAAAATGGATTAAATCTCTGCTGATGCTGTTTCCGATGCTGCTCAGAAGTGAACATCATAATCATCATCAACATCTTTTTGTAAATGTCATCATTTGAGTACATATAAATGTATAGATGTGTGTGTCTGTGTGTGTGTATGTTTGGGTGCGTGTGCTTGTATTTACTTAAATCAAGTGCCTTGAGTGTTATATAGTCTCTCTTTCACTCTCTTTGAGTGTAACCCAAAAAATATCTTCATTTTTAAGTAATAGTTGGACATAAATGAATTTGTTCGTTTTATTTTATTTTATTTCATTTTTTTATTTTTCTTTGGTAAATTGCTGCGTAAATATCTTTTGGTAACTCACTTAGATAAATTTACTTTTGTAACGCTTCAATTCTCCGTAGTTCTTTTGTTCTGTTACCTCGACCAATGCATACGTATAGCAAATGTTTACAAGGACTCTCAAAATTGCACTAGCCACCACCACCTTAAGTGTTCAATAAATTTTGCTTGAGTCTTTCTTTGTTTGTGTTCCAACAGCAATTTCATGCTTCCATGTTTCTACACACAGACGGTGAGAGAGAGTTGATAGTTATTGTTGTTATTGTTGTTGTCACAACAATCGATTTTTCTTTAGAAAAGTGTACACGTCCAACATGTCGTATGAGTAACAAGTGCAGCACATAAATATTCGTACTTTTGTTGGTTGACAGTTTTAAGATTTAAAGTTTGCCACTTTAACCACATCAGACATTCACAAGGATTTTCACGCATTTTTCACTACACGCATTGTGTTCAAATGAAATAAATTTACAATAAATTACAAGTTTAACTAAGCAATTTCCTTAAGTGTTAAAATAACAATTTTTTACAATCGAAAAAGCATAAAAAATTATATAGTGAGAGAGTTTTACAATATTTTAAGTTAGATTTAATAAACATACACTAAACAATAAGCTTATTATACAACCTGTATGATTTAAGTGATATGAAACAATTGACTCTAGACTTCAATAAATGCTTAAGCATTAGCTTTTTTCCAAGCAAATAGAAACTAGATAAAATTGAAGCTGTTCTAAAGAAAGGTAAACATGTTGACTACCCTAGAAGCTATGGCCCGATTAGCTCTGTGCTCTGTTCCTCCAAAATCTTCGATTATAATCTCAAATCAAGATTAAATACTTACATAGAAAAAAATAATATACTCACATCTTAGTTTCATTCATCTGCTTAACAAACTAAAGGACTTTGTGAGAGATGCACTAAGCTTGAAGAAATCGGTGGGTATAATCACCTTACTAATTGATCTGTACTCGAAGCCACGCTCTATAACATATACACCCATGACATTCCTTTGCTGCAATACCATAATATTCGCTGAAAATATTGCTCTATAATGGTGTGTCTACAACTACAATGAGATTAAGCATAATCTAGAAAAAATCTTAAACATCTTCACCTTACACAACTTCGTCACAAGTAGAAAATCAAATTAAACGCAAGTAAAGCATTATACTTCACTCAAAAGGAAAAGCCCGGCCACCTGTAATAAATCAAATATCTCTCAATCTTGTGACAAATCCGTACTTTTCAAGAGAATTCTTAAGCTCTCTTTAACAAGTTTTATATTTAGAGTATCCTGATTCTCTTAAGAAGTACTAGTATAATGTTAGCAAATCTAACTAATTATATGTAGAATATGTTAATGCTTGTAAACTGTTATACATAAATAAATAATGATTACATTATGTCTCCTTTCATAACCTTTTTGTAAAGATATATACCTATTAGAGCATTGCACGCGTCAACACTAAGTAGTGTTAACAGTCCACACTAACATTGCACACATGGTGACACTGAGTCATGTGCGTTTTTAAAAAGTATCATTCCGTGACATGAGAGTTCTTTTAACAAGTTAGTTACTGACTCAAGTTTTTGCAGCAGTGTGAGTCGTGCATTACCGTATGAGTCGGTACAACACTAACATAAAAATGTAAATGATGACACTGTGTGATACTGTCATAAAAGTATACTGTTGTCTAGTATATTCTGCTAAAAATAACGCCATTTGTATGCATCTGTGCGTATCTATTTAATTGTTTTGATCGTGTGATTTCTGTGAGAGAAAATGGGACAGCATAGGTAGGATAGCAATAGTGTGCATTGTAAAATCTAATCATTTCTGCTTCATACCGAGTCATATTGAGTTTGTCCATTTGACTGAAATGTATGCTCTCGTGCGAATCGTGCATTGTGATATGACTTCGCACAACACTAACAAAAAAGGCACTGTAGTCTGGTATCTTTAGATATGACTCGGTATGATACTGTCATAAAACTATACTGTCGGCGTTGTCATTGATACACAACAGTACAAGAGTTTAATTCATACTGTTCTAGAGAGGCAGAGCTACTTTTGATAGTGTACGGTTAGCACCCGTTGCTTTTAAGCGAGAAAAGATAATGTTTTGTTAAGTGTTGACTTGTGCAATGGCCTAGTACCTAAATCATGTTAAAAGTGCTTATTCAGACATCCAGTGTAGACTTTTAGAATGGAGATTTCTACCATATAATTTTGAATGTAGAAATTCTAAATAAAACTCCCACCAAAGAATAACGAAACAAAAAATTATTATAATTGTCCTAATTTAACTTATTTAACCAAAAACTAAACCAATTTCTCATAATACATTGGAAGTTTAATACTAGAAATGCTAGATTATATAAATTCCTTTAATAAATAACGCTTTAAATAATAAAAGAACAATAGAACTATTTAATTCCAAATAAAAGGTTTCAAAGCTTTCACTTAATATACACAAATACCACATTGAGTTGAATACTACTAAATCTGTCTATAATCAAAATCTCATCACATTTCAATTATGTTAACCACAACCTTCATCTGCATAAAATCAAGATAGCAGCAAATAAACAAATTCAAACAAAAGAAATATATCAAATACATAAATCATCGTGTATGCCGCAAATTGACGAAAATTGATAGAAATATTGAGCAACAGCAACAGCAGAAGTTGAATCATTTCCAGCCCAACAAAGATAAATATACCGATAACAATACGAAGGAAGAACCACACAACCATAACTGTTTATTTGTTGAAATATATTTGATTGAAAAATATCGATTGGACGCGAATCGAGTTGGCAAATTTATCTGATGGAACAACCAAATGGATAAAACAATGAGCTGAGCCTGTTGGTATGCAGCAAGATATTGTATCGCAATACGGAGAAAATAAATATTTATATTTACTATTTCATTCGTAGAAAGCTTTACTTTGTCCAAAAAAAAGATTTCTAGTTACTTTAATATTTAAATACCCTACACAACCAACCATCAAAGAAAAAAAGGTAAATTTAACAAGAAGCAAAAGAAATCTGATTCACTTGTAAATGTCTCAATGAAAACTTATTGAAGGTTTAATGTTACAAGTTGTGAAACTTCTTCAGAAATCATTTTGTGGCACACAACTTTTCGTCTTAAACAAATTCCAAATAAGTTGAATTCAATTCCCAATGACCCAAAAAATAACAAGAACAACAACAACAAAAAACCAAAGGAAGAATAAAAGAAAAGCAAATGTAGACACACTACTAAGTAAAGAACAATGAATGAATGAAGTCACACAATGGAAAACTGAAAATGGTGGGTGACACTAGATGGTGGTGCCCTATAAAAATGGCAGACTGCAGTGTTGCTCAACTAAACTCGTTGTCGATAATCACAGAAACGTTTTCGGCAAAGTGCTTTTACCCTTGAGCCCCTGAAGGGGAAATGAATAGAAATGCGAAAATTGATTTCGCTAATTTGTTGGCTGAACTTTGAATACACATAGACATGTTTATAAAGAGAAATTGTCGAAAGAAATACCCTGAGGCACAACTACAGAAATACAGAGAAAGTGGACAAAGGAATGCGGTGGATAACATGGTAAGTGAATCCATTGAAACGAGTAAAGGGTGAACCATTTAAAGAAAAGTTTATCATTTGTGAGTGGGTGACATTGGCTTAGTGTAAGTTGAACTAGCAAAGTAAAGTGAAATTGAATAAAATTTAAAAAGGAGATTCTTAAAAATTTCATAATATATTAAAAATAATCTAGTTGATTGCCTTTAAATAAAATTAATACTGTGAATTATTGAAACCTTATATAGAGGTGTGTATTCGATTTGCGTTTATAACTCCAAAGTGGCCTTCGCCCATCAGTGTTTTCTCATCCTGGATAACAATTTGTAGGATCAATCGATTAATTTTGGAACATACCTCGTATTTGTATCTCCGTCAGTTATCTCAGTATTTACTTCGAAACAAATTTGTTACCTGCAACCAACCAAAAAATAATTAATAATAATTATTATTCATTCCTTCATTGCAACTTAACGTCAAAGAGAAAATTATGTCAGAATCAAAGCACGGAACTTCATGACTCACTCGCATACTCGTACATAATATTCTCAGGCTCATTAACAACAAAAATTTGTGGGCTTACTTGCACACTATGTAGGCGTCTACTTTGTCAGCACCGTTGAGTTGTACTTATACTAATAATAATCACAGTTGAAGTCTTTAGTTTTAATTACGTGCCACAAGAAATAGGGAGGACGTAGACATATAAAATAAAGGACGAAAAGCATTCATAATGAGCCCCGTGCCGTTAAAAAGACACATAAAAAGGAAAAAAACAAAAAACAAAACAACGAAAATATGTAAAGTTGTGGCTATTATTAAACACAGAAAGGCACATAAAGGCAAACAAAACCAAAGATGTTAAGAGACTTACCCATAGACAGACACACAGATACACAGACCAACCGACAGACAGACAGACAGACAGACAGACAGACAGTTAGTCAGGCCAGTGGGGCAGTCCTTGATGTAAACACATTAAGTTGAGCTTTTATGCTCTTACACATTGTAAGTAGTACTTTGACTGTCTACTTAGGTGATTCTCATCTCCTCCCTAGTTTATTTTTCTTTGTTTTGTATTTCACTATCAAAGACTGTCTATGTACGAGTACTAGTGGGGGTATGGAAACTGATATTTTTGTTTACACATGTAACATACATAATATATACTTCGGCTTATTATCCTTGTCGTGGTTATGCTTACTACTTTAAATATAAATTACTTTCCAGTGTCAAAAACAAACCTGGCTTACTTGATCTTGAATGTGGAATTTTTTTCTTTTATTCTTGGACATATTCTTTTCTGATTTCATTTCTTTTGTTTGGATTTTTGTTTTGTTTTGATATTTCGTTATGTTGCTACTTTTCTTTTATTGTTTAATTGTTTTCATTGTGCACAATATCTCAGTGTCCTTGGTAGATTGAAACCATGTTTTTCTACTTTGAAAAATATGTACTTTTGTACTAGACTCCAGGTGATTATAACAAAGGCGAACAATTTTCTTATTGTCTATCAGTTTTCTTAGGACAACAATACGTATGCTTATTATTATTTTTATTTGTGTTGAATGAAGCAAAAAACAAGAATTATATGTAATGAAATAGAAAGTTCAAGGCTTTAGTTTTTTGAGACATTTGAAGTGAGTGAAATTTAGAGAGTTTATCCATACATGGAAGATCTTTGTAAGGTTATTTATAAATAATTTTTAAATTTATTGGGTATACACTTAAATTTTAAAAAGATATTTTCTCGAATTTGAAGCTTTATTGTTCAAAATTGGTACACGGTTTTTTTTCTATTGAAAGTATTATCCATCACTAGCTATGGGTTTCTAGAAATTTATGGATTCTTCGCCAGTAAAACTGTTCGTCTTTTGAGGCCAAGAAATCATCTGAAGTGAAGCGTACTTCCATACAAATGGTAGTCTAATGGTGCACGGTGTGGACTTTAAGGGAGTGAGTTGGAAGTTCCCATCCAGTACCATCGAAAAAGGTTTTGACCACGTTTGCCTCATCAGGCCGAGTATTGTCTTAGTGAAAGATTAATGGTTCATGTCTGTTTGTCAATTCCAGCCATTTTTCCACAATGGCATGCTTCAATTGCATCAATTGTTGTCTGACCACTTTTCAGAAGCTCGTAGTACACTATTCCATTTTGGTCCCACCAAATGCAGAGCATAACCATGCCATGGATGTTTGGCTTTGGCATCAATAGTCCAAGTTCGCATCACTTAACATACGTCTTCTCACATTATGGATCATCGTAATGAATCCATTTTTCATCGCTGGTTACGATAAGATACAAAAATGATTTCACTTTATACGGTTGAAGGAGAAGTCCGGAAGCCGTTCGATATTTCTTGGTTTGAGTTCATGAGGCACCTAGTTTCTGACCTTGTGAACTGGACTATAACAATGGCCTTCAACCACAATAATACAAGCGTAACGTCGCCGCAAGTTTTTCTTGGTTTGCCATAGGGCTTCATCCAAAACTTCCTCCAATTCGGCGTCTACAAACGTTGGTGGCCTTCCTTTGCGCTCCTTGTCAGTTGTGTCAATAACACCACTTTTGCAACGTTGGAAACAGTACTCGCTGATTGAAATTGATGGAACATGCTCTCTGTAAGCCTCACACAGCAGTCGATGACTTTCTGCTACACTTTTCTTCAGATGGATGCAATATACCAAGGGAGTTTTGTAGGCACAGAAATAGTTGTCAAAAGAATAAGATATGTTTTTGACACTTGGACGGAGCGAAATTTATTCTAAAATGTGGTCAAAAGATGAAGCTTTCACATAAAGTTTATTCCAACATGCGCCGGTATTCTTAAACACTACTGGTGCTATCTGTTGACAATCCTTTCAAACTTACTTGTATACCCAATAACTTAATACCATTTTATTTGTTATTTTGCTTGCATTCCTTTATCAATTTTTATTTAAATAAATAAGACACACTAAAATATTATTATAATAAAAATATTAATAATTTTCCTTTAAATTCCTACTAATGAGTACAGTCATTAAACAGGCATGATCTCAAGGTGAATTTGATTTTGGAAATCAAATTAAATAGAATGAATTACTCACTCACACATTTCATTTGGCATTGACTAATAATTTACTATGCCCATTAATAGATTTTAATTATTCCAAATACTGAACTCAATTAAAATTAAAACAGATAATCAAAACACCATTTCAATTTTAACACAATACCATGACAAATTGTCTTAAATATTTAATAATATTGAACACAACTGTGACATGTTCCACACACAATAATAAAAGGGAAATTATTGCAAAGAAGGAAATACCCCCGCAACATGTTTTATTCATTTTGCACAAATACTTGTCTATCATGAGCAACAACAACTGTTGCTTAGTTACAATAAATAGAATCCAAAAGGAAAACTTCCCCACTCAAATGTTATGTCCTTAACTTCGTCATCGTGTATCGTATTCGACTAAAAGGAAGCTGCTGCCTTCAATGAAACATTAGCATCAGTTCTATTCGGCAAGTGCAAGCGTACGGTTATTGACACGGAGCAACGCACAACGTAATACAATGGCGTAACGTAAGGCGTTGATAGTGAAATTTTTATCAATTTCAAAATTTAATGAAGAAAATATTTTTATTTAAATATACAAAAATTTTATAAAAACATAGAAAGAATTTAAAATGGAATTAAATTAAATAAATAATGAGGAATTTATTATAAGAAATATGTACAAGTGGTGAAAAAATAAAAGTGTTTTTGAGAGAAAGTGTTATCGTTATCGTCATCTTCACTATCATCATCAACGACATCGACATTAGGACAAAGTGCATAGTCAAAGGCAGCTGTCATGCATACCATTTACACTTGAGTAGGGTCACCGCCGTCACCATCCTTATAGTCGGCGGAACATTGAAAAACGACCTCATTTTCAGGGTATTTTCCTTTTTTATTTACGTATATTTAAAATATTTTCCTCTCGTTTACTTGTACACAAAAGTATGCCACGTGTGTTTTTTATAATTCAAAATTGCGTTAAATATTATATTAACCATGCATGAGATACTGCTTGCAGACAGACTCAGACAGTCACGAGTCAAATGTTTGATGTTGGCTTAAATGGTGAACAAAATTAAAATGTGCATAAATAATACAAACGACAAATGCTGCTAAATCCTTTACGAAAAGGCCCATTAAAAACAGAGAGAAATAAAATACGTTATAATAATTAATTCGCTTGTAATAAGAACAATAACAACAACAACGATCACAGTGAGTGAGTGCAGTTAATAACTTAAAGTCAATATTGACAGAAATTTTTTAAAATTATTTTCCATTTGGTGTAATGTAATTTGTAAATGAATTAAATGCCTTCGCTACCAACATTTTCACAATCGATCGTGCATGACTGCCTGGCTGGCTGGCTGTCTGCTTTACATCGTGTAAACGTGCGTGCATGCGTGCGTGACTTTGTATGTGTTCATGATGGCGCCGCGTGTTGAATCCAATTTTCGTGGATGTTAACCAACAATCTTTTCGGAGCAAGTGCATATTTACAATTTGTTTACATAAAGTTTTTAATGTAATAAGTCTTTCATTGACACTTCGTGAATGCAATTACATACGCATATGTATGTTCGGGAGTCTGTTTATTTGTATCTTTATGTTAAATTACAAATTAATGAACTGTGAACTGTGAAGTTGTAATGCAATTGAGCAAGAAATGTTATACACAGGTATGTTATGTTCTCATCTCAATGTTTATGTGGTATATTAAATAAATTCAAAAGCATTTTGGGTAATTATGTGTTAATAATGAGTACTAAAAGTGAATTATAAAAAATGTAAATTAGAATACTTTATCACATAAATAAATACTTAGTTAGAAAGTGAAATCAAAAAGTTGTGAGAGTTAATCAACCATCTAACAAATCACTAATTACTAGTAGTAGTAATTTACTACAACTACAATTAACTTATCGACAAATCAAATGCAAATCAGTTCCTTTTTTAAATCAGATTGATGAAATAAAGAAATCAAATATAAATTCTCCTAATTTCCGAAGCTTAAGATTTTTGTCTATGAATATAAGTTTTTTTTTCGATTTCTTATTTCCTAATTTATTCTACATATATCTTTACCAATGCTCCAAAAATACAGTCAAACTTCTATAACGCGAACTTTAATAACTCTTATCTTCTATTACTCAAACTAATTCAAGTTGCAGTAGCGTTTAGATCGAAAATTCATTGCAATTTTTCTTTCATAAATCGAACTTCTATAACTCGAATATCTTCATAACCCGAACAGAAATCTTTATGATAAAATGTCACTTACAGTCATTTTTTACTTTATTTTGGAAATACTTTTACAAGAAATCCTGTGTGAATAGCAAATTCTTTTAATAAAGCGATAATGATCGTCAGTTCATAAGAAAGGTGATTAAGAACAAAGAATAGATAGGATTAAATTCTAACGTGAACAATGAGAAACTTTCCTTTAAGTGGTGCCATTATTGACCATTATACATAGCTCACTAGTATGATGAATGGTGATGATAACGGTTCGGAGATAGAATACATTCAACTGGCTGCCAAAAATCATGTAACGGATTCCGTGACAATTTCATATTCATATTGATGGTCATTTTAAAGCATGTTTATCTATTAATCTATTTTCACTGAAACTTACAAAAGTAAAGAATATTTTAAGCAGGAAACATTAACTAGAAAACATGAGGTACATTAAATAAAAATGTGTTTAATTCAATCATTGCACAACAAATGCGCCAAATTCCCTAGGTCTAATGAATAATTCTATAACTCGTAGTCTACATGAGTCGTATTTCGTATAATGTTCATTCAAGCTATGGAGTTGAACAACTGTAGTTATTTATATGTATAAATTTGAATTGGTGGTGAAAACGTCTTTTTCTTTGTTTAACCGTTGTGTCCTTTATTTTGGAGCAAAGTTTGTGTTACTATGGAATGGTCTTTCAGCTAGCTAAGGTATTTTTTGCTCATCCTTACAATTCATCAGCAACAGTAGGTGTGTGCTTAAGTCCCAATGGATATTAACATTTTTTATGCACCATGGGACTCCCGTGATTAATTTTAATGCTTTAGATTCAATTTGTTGTAGTTTTCCGACATTTGCAGATGTAGAAATTCCCCATATCTCTATATCGTTTCAGCATGACTTCGTATAGGAGCATTTTTTACTAAAGAGGTAAAGCTGATATCAAATTAGGCATATGCAAATGCATATTTTTCCTTTTTACCAAAATTCTCAAAGCCTTCTTATCTATATGGTTGCGCCATGTGAGTCTTCTATATAAGTGAAATGTGAGTTTTCTGTTTAAGTGAATACCAAGATATTTTATTTCATTTTAATAGAATATATTCTGGCCATTAATTTAAATAACAGGACATGTGTCTTTCCTTAGAGTAAAAGTGATATTCTCCAAATTGTAAGCCAATTCCTCTACACCATTTAAGTGACTTTGGGAATAGTTGTTGCCATTTTTGGTTTCTGTGAGTACAAAGTATTGCAGGATCATCGGCAAAAGTAGATGTCATTGTTTGGCTTTTCGTTGGCATATCAGATGTATGGTAGTATATAGCACGTATAGAGTTGGAACTAAAATGCTACTGTATGGAACTCCAGTTTCTATTAATGTAATTTTGTGTATTTTTCCTAGCCAAAATTCTGTGGCAACTAGTCAGTGTAGCTTATGATGAAAATTGTGTAAATTGAGTTTGAATGCTATTCACCCCTTCAAAACACATATTTGGACTAAAAAAATTCCGAAAAATATGGCTTAGACACAGGAATAAATACTTGTTAACTAAAATTATGAAAATTTTAATTGCTTATTTTTAGGCTTTGAAATTGCCTCAATATTGGGACGTAAGCGGTTTCTAGCACATACCCAATTATTTTACTAAATAGTTAAATTTTTTTCAAATAGTATTGCATATGTTAAAAAATCTTAAGTGGAGTTTTTGATAACGCCTTTCATTATTTCATAAATATTTGAACTGAAAAGTTAAATCGATTTAATTTAAAATTATTTCAGTTAAATCAAAATGAGCTTATACAAGAAATTTTATGTAAATAAGCTATTATGTCAAACAATAATTCAACGATGTTACTTCACATTAATTTTATCAGAAGAACATATATATACCTACGAATATCAAGAAGTACAAATGTTTCGTTTCAACAAGTTTACTTAAGAAACTCTTATACACAAAATTAATTTTAGATGATCTTAAGTACAAATCGATAAATAAATAACTTTCCTAATGGTATATTTTTAAAATTTATATTTATACAGAAATTATTTTACACAAAATAGGCAATATCTCGAAAAATAGATTTTCGACATAACATAAGCTGTTTTGACTTATTGCCACAGATATATGTTTTTAATGCAGTGATGCCATCAACCTATCACAAAAACAGGACAGACCGACCTCAAAAAAGCGGGAAAAAAAGGGACAAAAAATATTTAAAAAAGGACAGAAAACAGGACAAAATTTTTTGCCTTATTATTTTTATTTTTATTAATTTTAAAGTTATAAATTTATTTTTTTATATTAAATGAGCTTTATTGCCTCATCTATGAGGTCATATTTCTCTTTTTTTAAGGCACTACTGTAGGAAGCACTAGTGCCAATCATGCTGGAACCTCATAAGTGTAACCTACCTATAATATAATAAGTGCGTCCTACCAATAATCTTAGTAATGCTTACATCTGCGTCACATCGATTAGCAGACTGTATTTTGCATCACCAATATCTTTCCGAAGATCTTCTTTAAAATGTTCGGCTAACACATTTTTAATAACCTGTGTGCATTTCGTCCGGCGCAATTGCAATTGCGATGCGCCAAATTTTTGTTTGCACAAGTCACTAAAATGGGCGACTGATTCAATCGCAGCATTCTGGGCAATAAACATTGCTAGCGCCGTATCCTGGACAGCAGTTTCTTTCCTTGGTTTAGGTGGGAACGATAATTTATTTGGCTGTGCGAATGGCTGGGCATTAACCACATGTTTTTTGTGGCCATGTGTGCCCGTATTTGATCAATTTTAGAGTTAATCCCACACTTACAAAACTTGCAGTAAGCCTTATTGTTATCTTTTGGATCACGACTCACCCAACTTTTTAAATCTTTTTCCCATTGTCTCAAATGTTTATTGCACATTTTACACACCTTATGAGGTACCCACGCTTCATCTTGATGACAAATTTCAATGTTGAAGTAAGCAAAATACAAGCGCATGACATTGTTGGTTATCGGTTTCGACAGATTTTTAAATATATATTCACCGCAGAACTTATCAGGATCATTAACACAATGTCTAAACTTATAAGCCATTATGTTATATGCGAGCGTAATAGTAGGTAATGCATGTTCTGCACCTCTATTGAACAACGACTAATTTCATGTTGTTTTTACTCTTGCAAGTCTCCCTTTACTTTTATAATCTTTTTCTCTTTTAATCTTTAAAGTACCGTTCATTAAGCTATTTTTAGAAAAAAAAGTAAAGCAAAACCGATTACCGTTATATTTTATTTTGAATTTCTTATCAACCTCCATAAAATAGGTGTTTTTTCGTTTTTAAACAGAAATATTTTGAATATTAAAAACTTTTTGATAATCAAATTAAATTTTTATGAATTTGTCGATATTTCTTTATATGAATTTGATATTTCAGATTTTCAATAACATAAACAACATTAGTAGTAGTGTAATTTTGAAAACAACAAAACTTTCCAATTTCAATAAGACTCAATTCCTAATTTATAGTAAACAAAGAACATTATATATATTTTCGATTGCTTAAGGGTTTCTGTTTCTGTTTTCTGTTCTAACAAAAATTAAAACAAAATATAAAACAATTATGTATGTTTATTTTGGCCAATTTGAATAGAAGGTCCAAATAAATTGTCCTAATGCTGAAACTGAATAACTCTTTTCAATCAATGTTAATAGGTATATTTTTCATAAAATAATATCATAAATTTCCACTTAATAAAACAATCAAATCGAAAATCGTTGAATATCAAATTTTTCGAATTTCTAAAATAAATCAAATCATTAAAAAAGAAATCATCAAAAATTATTTCAATATCAATAAATACGAAAAAGAAGATATAAATACGATTTTGATTGTTTCAAATAAAGTTAAGCATCTTACGTGCTTAGAATATTCCCATGAAACAACAATGGATAAATTTTATAGACAAATACGCGGTCCCACCACAAACACGGAATGATAAATTCTTTTCAAGGTTCAAATTTTAAACCTAAGCAAAAAGCACTTGTTCATGTCGACTCGCTTAACTGGAGCTTATCAGCGAGCTTGTTGTTCTTTTCTTTTCTTTATTTATGGCTTCTATGGTATATTAGAATTGTATAGTACAGATTCAATACTCCTCTTACATTCAAATATACAACATATATACATATGTATATATTTATATGTTTATATGGTATATTTAAATGAGGTAATTTTATATTATTGTTGGCACTTACCACGTTTGCCATGAGAGACATCTATTTTGGGGAAAATGATTGTGCCGTGGTTTATGACTAACCGCATTTAACCCAACAATGCCCCAAGGTTGCCAACTTGGCATGCTTGCTTCCGCCTTCAATCTGCCCAACCTTTAATCGAGTTCATTTGTGGTCTATTGTCTCATGTTCATGGAAACGCTCTGTCGCAAGATTGATTATGGCGTTGGTAATGGTTACAGTCTGCTTTTTTGGAATTTTTCTTTGGAGGTTTTCCTTTTTTTTTTTCCTTACTGAATTTCGGTTATAAAATTTTAAATTTCATGGGTTTTTCCTTTTTCTTCTTTTTCCATTATTTTTTTGTTTGATTCACTTCAATTTTATTTTTTGGTTTTTGTTGAATTTGCATTTTGTTGGCATCGTTTATCTTCTGCTTCATGGCATTTGTTTCATCTTATTGTTGTCGTTAGCGGTTTTGTGGGTTTGTGCTTTGCGTTTTTATTATAATAAATTATGTGATAAAACAATTTCAAAGTCGTTAAATCTATTTGTTGTACAATAAACTTGCTGAAGCATCAGTTAAATCGACGCATCTTTGTACTTTTTTTTATTTCCTTTTTTTATCTTTTTCGATTTTGTTAGTTTTCAGTTGACCCAAATTTACTTAACCCAAAATATTAATTGTTGTCAAATTATTTAAGGAATTTTTTATTTATTCATTGAAATTGAAAATAAAATATGTAATAACAGGATATGTAAATTTTTGGATTTTAAATAAGGAGTTCCAGTGAGAAATATTCACGAAATAAGTTTTTCATACCAAAAAAAAAATATAAAATGTGTTCGAAGAAATAACAAGGTTTGTGTTACTCCCATTTGTATAATATTTTTCTTTATGGTATAATGGATGCCTGTATTTTAAATGATATGCCAAAGATCGAGTTTCTAAATTATTTCAAGGGTTGGAATAAGCCATTTATCTACTTTTTAACACTCCTCATATATAAAGTTAAGTATCTTTCATCCTAAGTTTCTATGAACCTCTTCCAGTAATCAGGTATTAAATATATTATTTGTGTATGACAATACAAAAAGTTTTGAAAAGAGCCAAAGCATCATATGAATCATAATGATCCTGTTGATCATTTTCATATTTGTGGCAACAAGTCAGACTTTATGTATAAAAACTTCTTAAGTAAACTTAAGGGCTTTTATTGAAACATGTTTCCAAGCCTTATTTTTGGAAAACTCTTTAGTCATAATATGTGTGTTGAAGCGGTCAATAATAATAAACTGAATTTACACAATTCCCCACTTAAGTTACCATGACTTGTTGCCACAGTGATACACTGAGTCTGTTTCATATTGTATTCAAATGTGTTTCAAAAATCATAACAAGTGTCAAGGTGTT
Organism: Amiota communis; assembly: GCA_037043315.1. Lineage (NCBI taxonomy): Eukaryota > Metazoa > Arthropoda > Insecta > Diptera > Drosophilidae > Amiota > Amiota communis. The sequence continues at coordinate 16,774 of JBAMAV010000332.1, forward strand.
ACACTTTATCTATAAATGTTATCAAAATATAAAGCGAAAAAAACAATTGCATTACCAAAATGGACAACAAATGGAAAACAAATGCACAACTTATGCTCGAATAAGGCACCCTGAAATTATTATTGGTAATTTTCAAAATGACCTGGAAGTTGTAATAAATGAATACCCAAAATATGCTTGTTTAAAATGTTGCACTTACATCTCCATACTGATACAAAAGCCGAATATAACTGGGTAACTCAATTTAACATATTATTAAAGAACATCGCCTTGTCTTTCATGTGGAATCACTTAATTGTAGAAAATTGGTCAAATGGCTGAAAAACGTTTTGATTAATTTCTAAAATTCCACGATGTACTCAGATGCGCTAGCTTCAACTCGCTTAACAACACAATTTTGCAAGCCTAATAGCCTTTCTACAATGAGTAAAAAGTAGATAGTTCTGGTTTTGCGTCCTCAGTGTGTTTTGGTGTATTCTAAACAGCTGTGCACACACGTGCAACTTTGTGTGTACGGTTGCAAAATGAAATCTGTTAATTTGTGAAAAACAAATAATTAAGAACATTTTGCAATATATGCAAATAGTTCTTGCAATTCCCTTTTTCATTCCTGATCTAATTAAAATAATAAAAAAAAATTAACAATTTGCATTTTACTTAAAAATGTTTTGTGGCATCATTAGCTGTTTCATGATATCATGACCAAAAAATGCAGTAAGAAAGCAGCGCTATTTTAGAGTGACCAGCCTTAAAACTGGGTTCAAGTTGGGTTCATCGAGAACACAACCAGAATTCTGTGTTTACTGCAGAAAGGCTATAAGATCACAAAATGGTCTCATACCTTTTCCATAATAACAAATTTCAAATTAATTCGGTATCTAATAAATGTGTCTATAGAATTGAGCAATAAATTATATGTTTGCTATGCTTCAGAAATCAATTGAAATGCTTTCAACACTTTCTTTTTGAATACCCGATTTACTCTGGATTTAGAGAAAATTCCCTTCGTCCCTATATAACCTTTCTCAGTAGTAACCAGATTTCTGTAACTCAAGGTGTAAATGATCAATATGTCTTAAGGATGCTTTACTTTTATTATATTATAAATTGTAAAGTTCATTGAAAGCATATACAGACAAACTAAAAGTGCAGTATAGACGTGAACCCAATTGTCGGATGAATTTCAAACGCTGATTGGTGTTAAACAGGGTAGTTTACTGTCACCTTTTCTTTTTGAAATATATTTGAACGATCTCTAATCTAGGGGAAGGACTCCAAGCTGTTAATATGAATATAAGACTCCTGCTGTATGCAGAAAATAAAGTGATATTTGCAGATGACATTCAAGCACTTTAGACTATGATAAACAAATTGGAAATGTACTTTGATGATTGGGAAATGGATGTTATTAACATATGACGGTACTTAGCGAATTTAAATCTAGATACTTGGGGAAAGAAACTTTATGTTTTGATCAATGTATATCAAATTATGTTAAAATAGCTATAAAATATTGGAAAATAATAATAAACGAATTTAATAATTAAGTATAATTCTTACATTATAATTTACGTCATTTATATATTGGATCTTAAGAAAATGCAAACATTGAATGATCTGTTATCTCGCTAAAACGGGGCAGGTGGGTATAGTAAATGTGAGAGTTGTCAAAGAAGGTCTAAGTAATTATTCTTAGATACAAACATACCACACATACACTTTGCGCCACTTGAATAGGACCCCAAACAAACTTTTTTAAAGCTTAAATTTTTTCAGATGCAGAAAAAATATCATTTATTTTTTTAATTTTTAATGAATCTCTAATTAATTCCAAATTCTTGTTTTTGTAACTGTTACAGTTAATTTGTTACAAATTTTTTGGTAAAGTAACTAAAAAAAAACACGCAGATTTATGTGCCACTTGAATAGAACACCTTTTCAAAAAAGACGTTTATTAAAATTCGTATGTTTCAAACATGTGTAAGACTTCTTTTGAGGTACATTTAGTTATTGTCAGATGAATTTGAAATTTTTATAGTAGTGGGTTATGTCCCCTTCCTCCAAAACTTCACAGATCCTTCTGAACTCCAAGCTAGTTTGATGGCACCATACAGTTTCCGTGTTAACTATCCCCAAACATTTTCGATGATGTTTAAATCCGGTGAGTAAGGTGGCCAGATTAAAAGAGCCACCTTCTGGCTTTCAATATAGGATTTGACGGTTCGGGCAGTATGGATTGGCGCATTGTCATGTTGATATGTCAATTGCAAGGGTCCAAAAAAGGTTGTGGAAGAATGGAAATGCATTTTTATTTCTATAAACATACATGCAAGTCACGGCAGACGGCAAGTAACCATGCCAATGTTAAATGTCGAAAATCGATAATTGTAAACTAAAAATAAATATATTTATCTATCTATTTATTATAAGTTGTTTGAGACTGAGAGCCAACATATTAAAAGAGTAAGTAAATTTAATTTAATCTGTATCGTAAATTAATTACCTGTCAGCAAAAAATGGTAAGCTTACATGCAGGAAATAAATAAAATTAAAATAAGAAAGATACGAAGAAATTAATTAAAATATATGTAACAAATTTATCTATCATCACATACTTCTTTCGAAATTCTTAAGCATCTAATATTATATTTATAAATCAACAATCAAAAACTATTTAGAGAAAGATGTAAAGCAAGCAGAAGAAGTACATTAATTTTAATTTACAATTTCCTATCCTTAAGATTATGTTCTTATGTCATCTTTTTAAAGCATTTTAATTTTATAGAAAAAATATAACAGGTTCAATCGAGAGCTATGTATGTGGACTACACTTTTCGCACAAAAGAAATCCTACAAATGATATATTTCCATAATTTGTATTTAAAAGTTATTGTGTTCTCCTTTTTCATTACATGAAACTTACTTAACATTAGGTACTTTATTGTATAGTTTACCTAATATAATAAATAAATAAATATTTTACTATAAAACAACAGTAAATTAAAGCAATTAAATCCTTCTTTCTTCTGTGAAGATGTTACTCTCCAACTTTTTCAATTTTTTACTTCTAAAATTCAATGCTTTTTGCTTTGATATTATTCATATCATTTTAATTATCATACTTTAATTTGAAACGTTCAATAAATAAATTTCGACTGCCTCAAAACTAAATGAAGCCACTTAAAGTTAGCATCATTATCCAATTAAAATTGTAGCAACTCAATATTTGTTAGAGTTTACCATTATTTTGTTGGCTTTCATTCTTTTATTCAAAAAAAAATTGAACCCGACTGGACAAAAATAAACTTAAATATTGTAAAAAAAGAATAGATTTTTTTAATTCTAAGAAATAACAGAAACTAAAAAAAAAACTGAAATCAAATTAAACAAAGTTAAGCCAAGCAAACCTTACAATGAAATGTCGCCATAGCAATGCCAACTTCTCCCCATTTTATTCTGTGATTGTGCAATGAGTCCTTGCTGCTGTTTTAAAACAAAGTTAGCATAACAAAAGCAAGTGACATGCTAATTAAATTTAATGTAAATCAAGATTTGAATTTTTATTTAAACAAGTGACAAAAGCCAAGAACATGAACAAAGCCAATGATGGTGGCAAAGGTTAACGCGGGCTAAGGAGATTTTAAGCAAGAAAAACGCATCATCAGGACATTGACTTGCGAATACTTTGTGGAAAAGTTTTCATTTCTATGTATTCTTAGGTTTCCTTTTCCTTTTTTTAATGTACTTTTAATTTTGAAGTAGTTAATTTTTTTAAAATTAAGGCAACATGCGACCAAAAAACTTTAGTGATAAATGAAATGACGAAAGATGTTGAAAGCGTATAATGAAAGAGAGGACAAAAACCCGAGGAATCGTTTAGTTTTATGTGTTTGTTCACATAATACCTAAGATTGTGTGAAGAATTTGGTGTGTGAAGATATGAAAAAATTTTGTTTCTCTTTAAATCACAACCTTTTAGAAATCCAAATAAACTTTGATATTTAATACACTAAATTGTAAAAGGCAAACAACGATATAAAATGAGTAAAGAGGACATTGACATTCGAGTTCAATTAAGTAAAATAAATCTTTAATAAACTTGGCATTGACTTTGATTCAAGATTATTTCATTTTACAGTTTACAGAGTCTTCTTAAACATTGTTATTGGTTTCAACAAAAGACAATATTTTGGGTCAGCTTACCACAAGTTAAATAATAAATGACTCTTTGCACAAGAGAATTTTCACAAAAAAAAACCGGAAAATAGAAAATAGTTTAATGCGTTGATTAATATCCCAAAACACAGTAAAAATACTCAAAACCAACACCAACATCATCTCAGATATCATACTGCTGCTACTGCTGCTGCTGTTGGCAAGTACCCTATGTGAAGCAATAAATTTTTGTGGGTTTTTGGTTTCTTTGTTTTCTGTTGAGAATAAATTGAAGTTCATGAAATCTAATTATGCTGAAAAATGATTAATATTTTAAAATGTTTGCTGTAATTTGTACAATTCTTGTGGCTATTTATAAAATAAATAATCTAAGATTTGCATTCACAGAAATTACAAAAATCACAAACCAAGAAATCAAGAGAAAGAGACAGAGTAAGAGATGTAATGTACGTATAGTATCTTATTTCGAAATGATGCACATTTAAAGCCAATCATCCAGGATAATCTTATGTAAGAACAAATATAAAATTGCCAATTCCAAGAAATTCCATTACTTAGTATGAGATGATCAATTTACTGCTTCCCCTACTTCCGGTAAAGTGATGATGACAAAACTCATGTCAAAATAAATTAATGTTAAGCAGATCAAAAGAGCAGCCAAATTGCTTAAGGCAATACTCAACTGTAGCACAACCATCATCAACTTCATGTAGAATGAAATTTTCTGTTCTGTTTCACATACTCAGTCCTCGACTTTATACCCTCACATCTTTTCTTTGCCTTTATTTTTATGGCGGCGTATATGATGGAAAAAAGTGCCACCAATTGCCAAATGCCAAAAGTGGCAGCTGTACGCGCCATTGCAGGATAACTTTGCGCATAACTGTATGAAAATTTGATTTTATATTTATTTGCATATGGTAGCTTAAGTGTAAATATGCGTGTGTGCTGACTTGAATAAAACAGAATTTGTTTGAGTAGCTAAGCAAGTAACTTTGTTAGCATTTTCAACAAAAGGAATTTTGTTCCTTTTTATATATTTTTTTTTTTTTTGATAAAATCAAACGGGCATCGTTATCATTTTATATATTGTACTACATGCATGATCTTCATTAAAACCAAAATGCTGCAGGCAAAAGGGGGAAACAAAATAAAAGAAATGAAAGGAAAAAACTAACAAAATAATACAAAAAACAAAAAATAAATGAAAATTTGGCAAAAGACCAAGGATATACTTGTTGATAATTATATGCATATCCAATTTACTTTATAATATATTACAAGTTCCTTTTAAAAAGAAATTTATTTAAAATCCAATTAAACAAAACTCAAAGTACAACGTACTACACACATCAAATTTAATGTTAATGAAAATAGTATATAAATTAAGATATTTTTGTTCATACTATTTTTCTTATTTTTATTTAAGATCACAATTTGTAATATTTACATTTTAATTAAAATTGTGTTGCCATTTCCTACTCATGTTTAACTTTTCTTGCATTTTATTTTTTATTTTCTAAAGTAACATAATTTTGTGTTCAAGGCATACAGGAGAAAGGTCACGCTTTAGGCAAAACTGCCCCCAAATCTTCTCTTTACAACCCTTTGGAGTTAGTTTCCTTACTCTATGAATGCAAGGATACTTTTGTGTTGAGTTTGCATGTAACATTTACGCTCAAATAGCTGCCATTGAGCTGAGCTGAATGGAATAAGTAAGGCTTTTCATGTTTTTTGTTATACTTTAGTTCTAGATAGTTTTGGGTAATTGTTGCAACGAAAGAGGGAAAACTTGCAATTGAGTCTATGTAGGTACCTATATTATATAAACTAAAGATAGTAAGAGTTTATTTATATTGTATATATAGAGATGATGATACATGAAAGCTTTGCAAACTATGGTTTACAATGTTGAAAGATTCAAAGTTTTGAGAGTTCCTAATACAATTTTACTTTCAAGTCTAGGTGAAATTGAATTGAAATTTTAAACTCATTTTTTTAAGGCAACTGGATAAGCTGAAAAAAGTTTAAATTAATACAGTTAACAAATTCTTTATGTTTTGAACTTTTTGGTCAAGGATAAACATATCAACACACATTAGTTAAAGTAACCTATTCACTATCAGAGACTAAACATTTGTGCTTCTTTTCATTGATGCCCAGTTTATTTGTATACCTTTTACAATTGTGTTATAAAAACATTTCATGCTATAGCGATTAATGTTAAAATAAATGATTAAAAAACATAAAAGTATTCCTTAATAATGGTGCAGCAGCTGCGAAAGAAGAGTAAGCATAACAAGTCTTACTCATACTCTCCTATACTTCGTTATACATCATAATCACTCAACAAATTAATAACTAACCGTCAAATTCGCTTGCATTCTTTCTTCATAACAACGATAACATTAGTTTAAGTCTGCCTATATACATGATGCTGACAACAGCATAGAATATGCTGCCTTAACCTAATCGATTTTATAACACAATAACATCTAAAGTGCGAAAATAAAATTATAAGCAACAAACGATTGTGTTTCAATCTTTTTCAAAATTATTTACATTTCAGTTACCGAATAATTCACTTAACGCAGTGCATCACAGACCCATACATTAGCTTAACATTTAACTGCCGAATGCAGCTGGTTTATCAAAATCAGAAATCTTTCAAATAGCTAGTCCTCATAGAAAAATTCACTTTAAAGCCAAGACCGATAGATAGATTAGTGGAAGGACGGGAATCAGTACACCTCCTCGTCACTGCCTATTGTGACAAACACTGTAATCTCAGTTTCTCCGAGATTCATCAGGATTTCCAGTAACCTCTTTTCTGCAATTTGAACTGGTTCCAAGTGTTGGTTTCAAAGGTCTGATCCAGATAAGGCCTTCGCAGTGACATTGCACTACTGCACTACTCACACAGAAGTCGCTAATAATGGAGTTGTGAATGCTCAGGTTGAACTCATTCCCCAGTAGTGATTGCCCGAGACCTACCGAGTCACAATCTTTTACAAAGATGAGTTTTGCCAAAAACGACAGTGCCTCTTTTGTTATAAACAAGTGGTTTGGCGGTAGGTTCAGTACAGTATCAAAGTAGACAGCTGTTGGAGCTGACCTCATTGCTCCAGTAACATAGACATAAGCCAGTCATTGTACTCTAACAATTTTCGATTGAGCTGTTCTTCTGTCTTGTTTAAAGCATCAGATAGATGCAGCATATGATATAATCGGTCTAGTGATAGCCATGTACGGCCATAGTGCCATTTTTGAATTCAGTCCCTAATTCTTATCCATGAGTCTATTGCTGGTCGATATAGTTTCCCTAGACTGTTCCAAAGCGAGTAATAACATTGAAAATCATAACTACTTGCAATCTGCCATACCGTCCCTACTATACAAAGTAATACTTTTCTGGATTCAGTAGCACAAAATAATAAAAGGAAACGAAATTGCAGAGCAAGAAACAAAGGAACAAAGAATCTACTAACTTATGCGCACAATTCTCACTTTTCTGATATAAACAAACTCCTTAAAAATAACTTAAGATTAAATGGACTCAATAGACAAACAACAACCAGGTACAAATACATAATCAATTAAAAACAATCAGCAGACAAATCCATAGTTCAATATTAAAAATTAAGAATCAATCAAACGATAATTATCAAACTACGTTTAGATCACACACGAACACTGCCCAGATACCACCAAGCCTTATAGATGCCATCTTTGTCAAATAAACGCAGAAATTGCCAGAGACCAAATATGTAATGAATGTCTTTCATTATCTTATTGCCAAGTCCTTCTCCACATCAACATCACTGAATTACACCTATTATCAGACTAATCTCAAAAAGAAAAAACATAGAAACTATTATAAAATTCCTAAAAAGAGCAAACTTGTTTCATTTCATATAACACAACATCTTAATTATCTGCGTGAGTTGCTACGCCAACGACGTTATGTTAATTGCTGTTTTTCATTCAATGAACAAAGAGAGGAGAGAGTTTTGCTGTCGTTATCCAGCGTTAGCCAACGAAATACGTAATACACCCTCTCTCGCTTGCCCCGCTCTCAATGAACATCAAATACGGAAACAAAAAAACAAAGAGCGCAATACTATTGTGCGTACTCAATTAATGAAAGGAAAAATACAACAATAACAACAACCAAAAAAGTTAAAAACTGAGAAAAATAAGTATGCAACTCTTTTCAAGTACCTGTATATCGACAACAGCGGCACCTCCCGTGTCCAACTGAAGCATAGACAATCTTGGTGACCCCATAAGTAAAACACAAAAAATTATCGAAAATGGTCAATAGCCATAGTCACAAAATTTTGTACACTCAAATTTTATTTATAAAAATAAACTAAGAAAAAATGTATACATAAATATTGACTATAAATTTGTGCATACTTACATATGTTGTGAGCAATCATTATTACATATGAAATTTAAAAAATTTGTAATATTGTATCAAACAGCTGAAAGCCATTGCTTTAATTCATGAGCTAGATTGTTAGTTTTAACTTCGATCTTGGTGTTTATAATAATAATAATAATCATAATCATTTACTTTTAAATAAATTTTTGGGGTCTAAAAGCTGCGGTGAACTAAAATTAATGTTCTGTCTAGTTTCTAAATCAAATATGATAATTGGTACAATTATACAAATATAACATTTATTTATTCAATCATTTCCTTGATTACTCAATCAGTAATTCAAAAACCTTCCTGAAGTCTATTCATGTTTGTATGAATACGCTCAAAAGTATGCAATACAAATAAATTACAAAAAAAATGTACAAAAATATAAATGAAATGAACAGAAATTTTGGACAACTTTAACTTAATCGCCCTTTCATTTATTATACTACTACATAGTAGAATGTATTTTGAACATACGAATGAGTATGTAAATATTTTTTACTCATTCTCAACTTTTTATATGTTTTGTTCCATGGTATTGTATATTAAAATATTTCTCCAAAAATTGTTTATACTGCACACGTTTATTAAAAGTAAACAAAACTAAAAAAAAGTATATAAATTTCATACAAGAAACTTTCAAATAAAAAATATTGCATACAAGTAAATATAAATTTTATATTTCCATACCATTCATGTTTGTAGTGTGTACATTTTTGAAAAAATATTTTCTACCTACTTCAAATTTATGTGCATACATGATTTTGTTTTATTTATTCATTTTAGCTTTCAATTCAAACACTTTTTTTGAACAGTGTAAGCATGATGATGTACACATTAAGTGTTGTGAAAATATTTGAATAAAAAAATACAAATTCTTGCAAATAGTTTTATTATATATAAGGATATATTTCAAGCACTTAATGCTTTATATTGGTCAAACATGAATTATATGCAATGTAATCTGGTCAGATATAATACAAGCGATCAACAGAATACGAACAGTAGAAGAAAAGCAAAATACAAAAATAAAGAAGTGAAACCATCAAAAAAAAAAATACAAAAACGAATGAAATAAAGAAAGCCGCGACAAGCTATAATATTATATGAGTATGAGTATTTGAACAATAAAAAAATAATTGATTTTAAATCCGATGCACAATAAAAAGGCACGATGCCATCGATGCCATCAGCAATGAGTATGAAGTGCGGCATAAAAAAGAAACAAGTTGCAAGCAGATAAAATCAACGAACGAGCACGGAATCAATACAATAAAAATTTGTTTCCTCCATGGAGCAACAATAAAAACTAAAACAAAAATAAATGACAAAATCAAGCGATTTTGCAGAACAAAACATGAAATCAAAAAGAAAGTAAAGTACATTCAATACAAACAAATTGTATTATTATGAATGAAATAAAGATTCTGCAAATAAAAAACAAAATAAAGATAGAATAAATAGTGAGAAATTGCCACAAAAAAAAAATATAGAAAGAAATACTATGAGAAAAAGGTCAGACAGTTGCAATAAGAAAAGAATGAAAATACAATAATCGATTGCTAAAAGAGGCAAATAAACACGCAAAAAATGTAACAAAACTTTAAATGCTAATAAATGAAACATGAACTTTGTGTTAAATGCGATATACTTATTTATAATATTAATAATTAAAGAGTTTTTAAATGTTAGTAGAGTAAAGAGATTTTTACAGACTGTTCTGAATATCATATAGAAAGATACTTACAATTTTAGGCAATTAACTTGCGAATATAAATTAAAATTTATAGAAAATTATCTATTATATTTCAATATAAAATACAATATAATTGTAAATGCCCTAGCAGCCAGTGCTTCATTATTATTAATACTACTATTATTATTACCTTTAAGTTTACTTTTTCAGACGCGTATTAAAAAGATACCCCTCGCAGTTGATGTATGCTATGACCGGTATTACATTGATGTGTACAGCAACGTAGCTGATCGTCGGTTCTTCTTTGTGGTCTATAGCTAGCTATTACATTTATGTACGTGCAGACAAGCCAATTTTTTCACATTCCGCGCTATATATTTTTCATTTCGCATGCATTTGCATGTATACTCACACTACGCAATCCAAAAATTTATGAACAAATACGAAAGACAGGAAAGAAGACAATGAAAAACATCGGCAGAGCACGATCCAAGCATTTCGTTGAAATTCTTCATCGTGCAGAACGACGGAGTGACACGCGCACTTCCCTTCACCGACAAACGAAAATTTCAAGAGATAGTTTTGTCCTCACGCACAGATGTGTAATACGGCACCATGTAAGTTCTGCCTGGAAGCGGTGGCTTAGGTGTGACATAAAAATGTGAACACAAATCAATTGGTGATGGAAGATAACACCGACAAGACATAGTTTATTATTGATGACCAGTCACAGCGACAAGTTCTTGAAATGTTCTGTCCTGTGTTCTAAACCTTTATAATTGTACCAAGTTAATTCCAAATAAATAATAATAGTCCCAAACTAAATTCATATACATATATTTAAACATAGACAAATCATATTTCTTCATGGTCCTTCAAACCGGATTAAACCGGATTCAATCCCATATTTAATCATTACTAATTGTTAATAAATAAATAAATAATTGTAACTATAAGAATCAATTTAAAAAAGATAATCAAAAATTGTAACCATAACATTTATCTGTAAGAAAATTTTAATAAAGGAGGTGGAAGGTCTGTGTATCCTCAGTGTCCTAAAAAATTTCATTGCATACAACATAAAAATATATAAATTGCATATCAAAAATTAAATGATATTTCAAAAATATTACTTACAAGTATCACATAATCTCCCTTGTTTATATTTTAGCAAAAATAAAAATAAAAACTAATGAATGCAAGCTGCAAAAACAACCATATGATTTCTATTTTACATTATGGGAAAAAAAACCATTAGTTTTAGTTGGAATGCCCGAATTTTTGCATAGTTGCAGCCTTATCATACATAAAGGGTCTTAACACCCTAATACGGTCTAATTGATTTAATTATTTTACTAATCTTATGTATGTAGATATCTTATCACACTCCGGAGGCGATAGCCATTGATGTTAGTGCTCCATACCTTGTTAGTTTGTAATTTTATTTATACAAAAACTCTACAGCAAATCTATATACCATAGAGCTGCACAAAAGGTTCTATTCAGTACACTTCACTACTGTACAACATTGCCATGAATGTTCTATTAAAATTTTGACAGTAATACAAACACTGCAAATACAAATACATACATTCTGATTTATTAAAAACACCAAAAAACAAGCGTTATCATATTCCACAATAATAAGAATTGAAATTTGGTTCTACTTCAGTTTTGTTCTACTTGATTTGGTTCTACTAGAACTTGAATGTTCTATTGCATTGCTACTAACGAAAACAAACATGTTTTTGTGTTTCTTCTCAAATGTTGGAATGTTGTCGTTGTTGTTTTTGAATGTTCTCGTTTCGATAGAGTGACATCCGTACATGATCAAATAGAAACGGAGTTCTGTAGCAATGAGCTTTTTGTATGACAGCATAATGAACTTAGAGTAGTCACTTCTTATTAAAAAAATATATGAAAATATATAAAAACTTGCAAGTTGCAACAAAGTGGATAGAATATAAACATTCTTCATGAAGAAATACATATACATGCCAACTTTCATGCTGATTGGTCAAACGTTGTTCGAGTGAAAAGCCGTAAAACATTTTTTCTCGTCCTATTTTATATACTTATATAGATTTTTTCGCACATCAAAAACATTTTACACTACAGTATTTGTTTTGTTGTGCAACAGAACAAGAGGGACAGTATTTTAGAGTACAAAAGCTTACAAAATAATTTTACGGTGCGTGTGCAGTTCGTTACTATATACAAAAATGAATCTCTAAAAGTATTGCAAAGCGCCAAACTCGTGAACGGCTGGACCGATTTTGATGAATTTTTGTTTTTGTGCTTATGGGGTCAAGTGGATGGATATTAACTACATTTTGGACCCGTAGGTAGCGTATATACAGTTTTTTACTTTACAAAATATACTGAACCGATTTTAATAATTTTTTTATTTTTTTTTTGAAGAACAAATCAGTCCTCGTATTTTTTTCATTTTTCAAAGGTAAATATGCTTTTTTCTAGTATTAGGTTTTTCCTACACTTCTACGTTTTTATTCTTTGCTACTTTATGAATTTTCTATTGTTGCTGTTATTGTAAATACACCCCAGGGGTAGTCATTGAGTGTTTTTTGAAATAATCTTGAATAGCCATGTTTCTCGCATGGCCAATTGTATGCTGCCTGTTTCCGTGTTGGAAAACCTTCAAATTTGTTTTTATACTCACAAAAATGTCGTGTACCAAAAATAATTGTAAAGAAAATAACATATATGATACACAATATTCACGGCACAGAACGCATTACAATGAGCTCTTCAACCACCATCCAACTTGCTTAAACAACCGCTGCATAAGCTAAGTGACAGTAAGTCCATATAAAAAAATATTGAACATTTGCGCAAAATTATACTACAATTGAGTTGGGCAAATTACATAAAAGATTAGCGTTGCCACAGTGGTAATTAATTGTCTAGCAACTCTGCCGAAATTATATGGCAACAGTGCTATGTTTTAGAAATTTAATTGAAACAGAAAATAAAAAATCGATTAATATATGATTCATTGCAATTTCTGCAGTTAATTTAATAATTTTGTCTTTTGCTTGTTAGATTGACAGTTATGTTTGCGAGAACAGCTGATTGCATCAGTTTATACACTGGCAACCGTTTTGGTACCTTCACGAATTTGCATAAATAGCGGCAATTTATGACCCCAATAGTGTTATACTGAAATGTGTAAATGAGCGTCTCATATACGCATATTTATAAAGACCGAGACATGATTGAAATACAATTTTATCATATTAAAATAATATTAATGTTTCTTCCGTCATTGACATTGTCGTCTGCACACCTCAAAAGATAACAAGAAATAGACTTTTCACAATTTCATTGCATGTGTTGAATGCTGTATCACACACACACATGTAAATGTTGTATTACAATCGTTGTATCGTGTCTTGGCACCATTTTGTTAGTTCACACCTAAAGGTCCAACGACATACTTAGCTTGGGCTTCAATAGTTGAAATTTATGTAATCGTATATGAAAGTTGGACAACTTTGAATTTTTTTACCGGTGTTGAGAATAAAAATACATAAGTCGATTGTGGTATTCATTTTTGTTTCTTTTACTAAATAATTAGCAACATCAAAGTAAAACAATTTTGTTCTATTTCACAACAGCTGTTTTATGTTTACCTACGGAAGCGCGCGATGCAAGCTCTGTAGTTTGAAGGTTTGAAAGCGTAGAAAGCCATTAAAAAGCGCATAAAGCCAAAGCATTCAAGGCGTGGTATGTTGTTGGACCTTAAGACTGCAGCCACATGAACAGAATGAAGCAAGGTAGAGGAAGACAGCTGCGTGAACATAGCAACAGATGTGGTTTGCTGTTCGAGGATGACGAATCGAGTCAATAGCTAGATGAAAGACTTAAATTAACTCTTTGTTTGAGTCTATTTCTAATTATTATCACAGTGACATTTAACTTGAATTAACACCATTTCATAATAAAAATCTACATTAATATTTATTACCTGCTGAGAAGCTTTTTCCCTTTCAATAAGGAAAATAAAAAAATTATGTATAATCTCTAAAAGTACTCAAAATTTGACAAGAAATGCAATAATAGAAATCTCCTTTATTATAACACTATAGAACAATTTCAACTTAAATTTGTAGAGCTACAATTCTAATATCACAAAGACATATTCATTAAGATATTGCATCTTAAACAAGGATTTGATGATACGATATATTCTTTTAACAATTTAACAAATCAAGAATTTGATATTCGCAGATGTTTTAAGTCGCAAGCAAAATAAATTGGCGCAAAATATTCTCATAACACAAGTGTGGTTGTGGTTGTTTTTGCTGTTATTACCTTTGTTATAATCCACACTCATCAAGGTTTTGTTTTTACAACACAGTTTCTTTTTTTACTATTTTCTTTACTTTTTTTTCAGTTGGTTTTTTTTTTTTTGTGCTTTTTCTGTGTAATTTTCTTTTGTTTTCTTTATACTTTTGATGTCGTGACATGCCCGTTTTGAGGATTTCCGGTAATTTTGTGGGCTGACAAAATGCTGTTGTGCAAGCAACCAAAATGAACAACACTAAGATGACGAAAACGACATAACAACGACGACGACAACGACAACAATAGGAACAATGACAGCTATAAGGAGGAAACAGGATGAGCCTGAAAAAAAAGTTGAACCATCAACAGTAACACGACAAGGAAGTAATACTACATAGAAAAAAAAGAAAACAAAATGGTGACGACGATGAAAACGACATTGCGTCTGAAATGATAATAAGTTAAATGAAAGCTGATAATCTT
Organism: Amiota communis; assembly: GCA_037043315.1. Lineage (NCBI taxonomy): Eukaryota > Metazoa > Arthropoda > Insecta > Diptera > Drosophilidae > Amiota > Amiota communis. The sequence continues at coordinate 31,869 of JBAMAV010000332.1, forward strand.
TGACAGCAAAGTGTCATTTCGTGTGAACATTTCGACAACAGAAGAAGGTACAAGTTAGAAATACTGCTACAGTGTACACTGGTTGTTGCTGATGCTTGTACGAGTAATGAAGCTAAGGATTAGAAACTCTCTAACATTGTTGAAGTGGGGGAATGTTTGCATGGCTCAATAAGTAAAACAAATGGAAAGTATGTATCTTGCAAGAAAATTTTCATGTTTTCCCATCAGACAGGAAAATATCAAAAAAGCTCGGAAATATCATGCCGGTTTTGTTCCCCTACAATAGAAGTTTGTTTTATTATCAGTCACTTGAATGCTAATAGATTTCGACAGATAGCGACAAACTATGGCATGAGGCAATGTCCTTGGGGGCCGCGTAGAACGCATATGCATAGAATTTTTTCTGTCCCAATTCTATTTACACTTAAGCTACCAACAAACAAACAAAAAATCACTTGAGAATACAGATCTCATTTGCATTTCCAGGCAGTAGCAGTCAAGCATTTTATCCTCATGACCAAATTTGTTTAATGGTTTTGGTTTAGTTTTTTTTCTTTACGACTTAAAATTAAATTGAATTAAATTCCTTAGACAAATTCGTTATTTCTTTTTTTCAATAAGATGTAAATATAGAAATAACTTTGAGTCAATATGAAAATAAAACAATTTATTTCAAAGGAAAATATGATATTTTTAGATTATTTTAACATAATTCCTTGGAGGTCTTAGTAAAATCAAAATTAAGTAGCATGGTTAGTATTTTGTACATCTTTTGTATAAGAACACTTGATTATTAAAACTGAAAGCGAACAGATGTTCCTTTACTTACAAGCCCTAACCACTATTAATTAGCACGGCATGTTTTTGTTTAATAGTTCAAGTTTCAATGGCTTCTATTTATGTCCAAGCAATAATTAAACACACAAGTTTGTACTTGTTGGAAAGGGTATTTAATTACCTTTAATTTGAAACGACTTCAATAATTCATGAATTATTTTTTACCATTATTAATTGGCACGGCAACGATATCTTTAAAATAAAACTGTTAAAAGTACAGATGTAGACAAAAACTGTAAGACCAACTATATAGAATGTTGTGACGTATGAAATGCAAAAACATCTGGCTTTTGGTTGTTGTTTTATTTCAATTAAGTCTTCTTTTTTGTACAATGGTACGTGGTAAGCCAGTGTGTGAACAAATTCGATTATTGAAAAATTGAATTCGGGCAACAGCTATGGCGAAATATCAAAGAATCTGAAGTTATCCAAGTGTACGGTGCGAAATATAGTGCAAAGCCACAAAAAGAATGGTAACATTATCAATAATACAGCCAACAGAGGCCGCGCCTTAAAAATTACTCCACGTTACAAAAGAGCTTTGGCGACTTTTTTAAAGCAAAATCGGCGAAGTACTGTTAAAGATATAGCGGCAAAATGGTCTTCTATAAGGTATGATTGCATCACTTGCTTAGCAGAACCGATAATCTTGATGCTTTTAGGCTAAAGAAAAACCTTTGCAAAAGAAAAAATATTGCTATGGGCAAGACAGAGAAACAACTGAGTACAGAGGCAATGGAACTTTATTATTTTTAGCGATGAATCCAAATTTGATGTGTGTCGGTGATACTCGAAAGCGAGTTATAAGAAAGTCCATATCACAAAGACTGTCTAAAACGCACTATCAAGTTTCCAGCGAGCACAATGGTGTGGGGATGCATGTCAGCAAAAGGTGTGGGACAGCTTCACTTTAAAGATTGCACTGTAAATACAGTAAAGTACAAGTGTATCTTAGAAAAGAACCTCATTTCATCAATACCGAAGCTTTCTGACTGTGGAGAATATACCTTCCGATGGTGCATCTCAACACACCACAAAAACAACCAAAAAATGGCTTCAAGAGAATGGAATTGATCTCCTAGACTGGCCATCATCAAGCTCAGACTTGAATCCAATAGAAAACTTGTGGGGAATCATGAAAAGAAAGCTGAGAAATGATCCTCAGCGTACTCTGGCTGGATTAACGTCAAAAATTCAGGAGATTTAGGACTCCATAACTCCAAAAGACTGCGAGTTACGAACGAGTTAAAGCCGTTACTAAAAATAAGGGTGATGTTAATCAGTTTTAATTTAAAGATATCGTTGCCGTGCCAATTAATAATGGTAAAAATATAAAATACATGTATTATTGAAGTCGTTTGGTTTAAATATATATATTCAGTTTTATTAATATGAAAAGTGATTTTGTGGACAAATAATTGAACCATTGAACCATGAATATCTAATCAAAAGAAAATGGCTTAATTTTAAAGTTTATGACAAATTTTTGTTCAGTAACTTAAGTCTCCAGATCTACAAAGTATAAAGAATAAGCAAATTTTATTTAACTTATCTTAACTCCTCATCATGTTGGCAAACCAACATTTTTTTCTTATATTGTATTTTCTACAATTTTTCTTTTTTTGATTTTCATATTTTATACAACATTATTCGCTGAATTTGCGCATATACTATAATAAATCATTTTTCTCACTACATGAGAGTCCTTCATCGTCAATTCAATATACGAGTATAATCTAAACATGACATGAGCACAAAATGACAAAAGGGATTACTACAATAATGGCAACAACATACACTAATACTCTACAAGAGCTAACAGCACAAAAAAAAGGACGAAAACATAGATATACGTATAAGTAACTATACTAGAAGCAAGGATGTATTCATTCACATATGAGAACCGCTGGACACATTGCCAATGAACCCACAAAAACCACAAAATACGAAAGAAGAAATATTATAATAACTTCGGTAGCACCGAAGCATATATGCATTTTACACATATAGAAATTTTGAATAATATATTATGAAATAGGAGATTTTCAACTAAAATTTAAATTAATCATTCAAATTTTAATTTTAATTTCATTTATTCACTATAAAGTAACGCGCTAGCTACCATTTGATGCTTTCCTAGTTAAATTGTTTCTATTATTTAATTCATGATGTTGATCAACAGATACACTTTGTATGATATCTTTTACATAGATTTATGTGTAACAATCATCCAACTAAAGTGCTCATACCTTCCCATTTGTTGGAAGTGTATATCCAAAAAGGACATTGCGTGTTCTTTATGCACTTAAGTAGAAAAAAATATACTTGTACCAACTAATCTAAATACCATAATCACTTGATACGATATGAACTGGACTTAAAGTTGCTTATGGTATTCTACAATATTTTGTTCTGTTGTTGGCATAAAAGCGGAAACATTCAATGGCAAGAACAAATGAAAAAGACAACTCACAGTATGGTATTACATACTTACTACGAGTAGTAACAGTAAAGAAAACATGTGTTGCCGCTTGAGTTGAGACAAAATCAAAATACAATTTACATATTTATGTATGCATTGAAATAATACAACTTATAATACTTATTTCGGATATAGTATATCTATATACAGATACATATATGGAATATATTGTAGAAATACCATAATCATGTTTATGTTTCTTTGCTGAAGACTATATAAATATTTTAACATAGCTTAGATTGCGAATACTAACATGAAGAAAATCAACAATAAAATGACAAAATGACAGAACTTTTCGTAGTAACACAAACATAAATTCGTTGATCTCAATAGAGAAATTGTCCGAAGTGATAAGATACATATTGTAATAAGTGGAATTCAGTTGGATTTTATATGGATTTTGGACTTAATTTTATGTGGGAAAATTATGCTTTCTTATTTTTCTGTCCCTTTTGTTAATACAATGCGATATGCTTATGAGTATGTGTATGTCTTTGACATACCCAAGAGACCGTGAACTATATTTGTTAAGTTGAGAATTAGTGATGATGCTGTTATTTTTTCCTTCTCTTATTTAAATTTTCTTTTATTGTATGGTTTTCTTTTCACTTAAAGTTTTAGATGATACCCTTAAGTTCAAGTAGTATTAAGTTTTATAAATTCTTTAAGCCAATTTCAATTTATTTATGCTGAAATATTTGTCATAAAATACTTTAAATTTGTTGCTAAGAAGTAGCATGACGAGAGGTCATGATTTAATTTGTTTTTCTTTTTGAATATTTTCGGCAATATTCTTCGCAACACAGTAATGAAAAGGCAATGAAAAGTCAACTCGATTTAAGGAACTATGAGGATCATGAAAACTATTTTTAATGAATATTTTGAGGCAATCAATTGTGTAGTATACACGTTCGATAGCTAGTTTGATGTGTATAAAGATTTGCAAGGGATAACCCAAGATAAACCACAGATTGGAAATTTAAAAAGATAAGAAGGAGAAGATAGCAATGTCTGACAACGTCTAAATCATATGTTTGTCAAATTTGAAGGAATCATAGTTAATAATAAGTCTGTGATTCGTGGGCCTTAGTAGCTTGTAATTAGGAATGTAACGATACAACATTTTGCCGATACGATTCCGATTCCGATAATTGGAGTAAAAAATCGGTGATTCCGATACCGATATATACAAATAGCTTATTAAAAGCACATTTATTTAGATAGTATGTAAAAAGTTGTGAGTTCCGGTTTTGCGACCTCAGTGAGCTCTGGTGTGTTCTGAACAGTTATTTTTTGTTTTGGTTACACACTTTGCAACTTTGCTCGCACGTTGGCAAAATTAAAACTAAAAATTTGTGAAAAATACATGATTAAGAATATTTTGCAGAATATGCACATAGTTCTTGCAGCTTTTATTATTGCACACAACTCTTTTTTCGAAACTGTATTCTAACATTATTTGTTTTTTAGGGGGCAGACCACTGTCGCTCTTTGGCGGTCGTTGTGCAACTCTTTTTCATGATAACGATTTAGGTGATGTTTGATTTCATGTAGCCTTTGTGTTTTATTTCAAAATTTTTCCATAACTGAATGGATGACAAAAAAATGGACTGATGGTCAAGCTTATTTGTCAGTCCATTTCGACTTTTAAAGCGATAGCATGGACTGAGATAGAACTTATCGTCTAAAAGGCCTTATGTGGGCAAGCCCGACTGTTGTATATCGGTCAATAGACTATCGACGATCCCGATATATAGGCCGATGTATCGGGAATGGATTCAGAATCGTTACATCCCTACTTGTAATATCAACAGGTTCTCTAGTTTATAACTTACCTCTTATAATAATCTTCTCTTAAGAAAGTCGAGTTGACAAAAAAATAAACAGGAGATGACTTGCATGTGAACTGGTGAGTGTCTGTTTTGCAAGTGAAGTCAGCTGTAAATATGTGCCGAGAAATGTCATGTTATATAACAATGCACTACAAGACACTAAAATTGATAATCTTCGTAATTCGGTTATTCTTAACCTTTATATCTTCAATTTCTTCAGTTTATGCAAAAAATGAATTAATAAATGTGAGTCGATAGAAGCATTTAACACTAATAGGATAAAAAGAAATACAAAGTACCCACCTAATCTATTTAGTCCGTCAAAAGTACTCCGCAAACAGAGGGTATCCCGCATAATCTTAAAAAAAATCTTGAAAACATTTTGAACCTTAATTCATAAATTGGTAATTACACTCACGGAACTGGACATATTTTCCAGGAGACAATAAGCATCAAATTCAATAAAACGTTTTAAACTTTATCAAAATTGATCTTGTCTTTGCCTAGCAAGGAAAGTTATATTAGGTTTGTAAGATGTGAAATATGTTAACTTAAAAGTATGCTTAATTTTTTTTTATGTAAGCTGTAATAAGATTTTATGGGTTATTGGTCCAGTCAAATAAACAATTAAACCATGTTTGTTTTGGCATTTTATATGTTTTCTCAAAAGTCTAGGTCTGTGTGGTGTACGCCAATCAAAGTCACAAATATCATTTTTTTGTAAATTTCTTGTTTCCCATGCTTTAAATTGCAATTAATGATTCTCTACAAATTTGGTCTTTGCCAACATTTTTTTCAGTTAACCGTTCTTTAGATAGAACGCAAAGAGTGGGAAGCGCTTAGCCGTATACGAAGTAACAACCAAAAATGTGCAAATGATAGTGACTTTTTAATATTGTGGTTTGTGGGAGCCACACAGCTCAATAGAAAATTATGAAAAAAATACCAGGTCATTAGTATAAAATTCATAAAACCACTTTAGTGAAAAATGAAATAAAAGAAATAATTAAAAATAAAAACCATTTACTCAAAAATGGCTCCATAAAGACGTTAAAAAAATGTGTATCTGGTCTTAAGGCTTGAACAGAATGGTGTTGCTGTTACTGTGTCTGTTACCCGTCACAAAAACAAATACAGCTGTTTGTATGAAAACTAACAGAATGTGAAGCTGTGACTTTGGTTGTTACTCTGGGTGTTACCGAGAAGTCAAATTATTTAAATTTGCTCGGTAACACATCGTCTATCCCACTCTCTCCATCATTGTACTTATTTCTCTCAAATGGCAAGCACAACTGATTACGATTTAAAAAAAATTATTTAAAATGGAAAAAGGGCGCATCGAAATTCATTTTATTCGTGGAAAATAATGAATTAATATAAAATTTAAAACACCCAGACTACAAACATTTGGAAAAAAAAAAAATTGCGGGGACAGAAATAGCCGCAGAAGTTGAATGAATCGTGAGTTTTATTTTAAAGTTTTACGCAAATTATCATTATGATAAGTCATGTAACGCTTCTTGTAGTTGTGGAATGTAAAAAAAAATGGAAACACCAACAACTATCCGCAGTATTGAGATTCCCTCGAAGAGACAGAATACGAGCCATAATCCAATTGAGGCCCAAATTGCATCAACATTGTCATCGATGCAGTCTTACATTGAGGGTGAACGGAATGCTTTCAGTACGTTGATATCAACAAAAATGCAAAAGTTCCCTGTAGGCATAAGGAATGAATTGGAACTGTAAATTTTGAAATAATATATAATAAAATAAAAAACAGGAAGAATTAGGCCGGTAAAATGGTGCACAGTTTTTAATTGTATTTATGATTTTCAATTTTCGGTGTAAAAATAATTTGTCAATTTTTCGCGCACAGTAACTGCTTCACGTGTGCTGTTATTGTTGTTTCTACCATTATTTTGTTCGTCGTAACTCTCTGCAAAACCGCACGGCTCATATTTTTAAAATTTTTTAGTTCATTTAACAAAATACCTCACTTTCAATAGAATGACATTTTTCTTTGGGCAAGTCACAGTAACAAAACTACAGTAAAAGTAACACTATTCTGTTCCAGCATTTACTTTGTTATGAGAACATATTTTCTTCCTCGGGTAACAACTTTTTGATGGGTAAAGTATCCTCAGGCTAGATGATAGCCAGTAACGCTGGAAATTTGAGAAGCTGGGAGAGGAAAATAATAATTACAGGCCGATAATCTACCGTAGGATACTTAAAATAAATAAATAACTAATAATAATAGGCTTCATTTTTTGTTAAAGTGGCAAGTATATAAAATTTATTTTAGCCGCCTCAGCTTTACTAGGTCTGCTATTTATATTTCGGGAATTGGCAATACTAATGTCAATACGTAAAATCTGGCAACGCCATAATAAACTTTGTCATTTTTTAGCACATATGTACGTACAACGTTTTTATGTACAATTGGTTTTTGTTTTGTTTACAATAAGTTAAAGAAATCAATTTGGCAAAACAATCGAAATTTCTCGAAAGGGTTTTGGTTGGATTATTTTTCACAATTTCGACGTGAATTATCGCAACAAGAATGTGTCGATGAACTTAGTTCTTTGTATGGTGAGAAAGCACCATCAAAAACGACAGTTTGCTGGTTTGCAAAATTTAATCGTGGTCGTAGTTCAGTCGCTGCCGAATTCCGTGAAGGTCGTCCAAAATCGATGAAAAACTATTGTTTCCCACGCTTTTCTATTCGCATGATATTTATTTTAGCGTGTATACTGATAGGGTTAAGACATCAATATAGATATTTTCACAGTTAACACTTTGTAGAGGACTGTGTAATCTTCAGGGCTAGGTGAAGAATAGTTATTCATCGCATTCACATTGAAAATAAGAATCACGATAGCATTTAAGAACTTAAAATTGTCATTTTGAGAGAACGTGGGAAAATTCGTTCAAAACCTTTTGGTAAATTTAAATAACTCCATAAACAGCAAGTTGCTTGATTTGGCAATAGCACAGGAAGCCCTTTTTAACTTATCTTAAATATTTGTGTAGCTATATGCTGAAAATAATGATTTCATACAGTTTCATTTAAGCCAAAAAAAAACAAATATTTCTTTTTTTCAAATCTATTATATTTCAAAAGATTGTTTCTCATTCTAAGTGTAAGTGTATTTGTATTTTCCATAAAATTATTGCCAAAAAATTGGACACAAATAATAATGAGGAGCAGCTTCACTGATCAAAACGAAAAATATAAATACACATTTAATAAAGCAGAAGCAATTTAATATAGTAAGATCTAAATAAAAAAAAAGAAAAAAGAAACAAAAATCTCTTTGACTAACAAATAAATTTATTATTGCAACAGAAAATTGAAGAAAATATTTACAATGTTCGCATAGGCAAACAAACATATTTTGAAGATAGCATAGCAATATTCAATGACAATAATAATTTTCCATAACATTGTTGCTCATGTTTTTATTGTTGCTGTGGAAAAATTGCGCAAACCTGCTGGAAAGAGGGGACTAAGCGTATTCATGGATGATGATGATGACGACGAAGGCGATACTTATTGACAAGTGCGCAGCATAACACGTCTGCACAATTTTATTTTATTATTCATATTCTCCAAGATATTTACTTATCGTACACATATGTATGTATGGAGTATGATGAGAGGTAATGGGAAGAGAAAGTGTATGCGTCTACTTCAAAAATAATAATTTGCAAAAATGGAAAATAATAAATAAAGATATTTCCCCTTATTCCATACATAACTTGGCACAACATCAAATGCCAGTGCTAAAAAATACATACACAATTGTAGATGCATATTTCGTTTGCTTATCACTTATTCAGCAATGCATGAAAGATACTTATAGTGAAACACTTGAAGTACTTGAAAAAGAAAATCATTACTTTTGCTTATACACATTTGGTTATTTCAATCATACTAGTATGTTGCCTTTCGTCGCTGCATTTCCTATTCATTAAAATTCAAGGATAAGTTCGGAGTCTGACATACACGTACTTACTACACCAAAGGCATTAACTAATATCATGCACATGCACAGTAAAAAAAAAACGTACGAAACAATAAAAGGAAATTCAAAATAATTCTACATTTCCATGCCATTACGATTGATTGATTTGTTTATTGTGTCAACTCACGCACGAATGTGTCGTATAAAAATGCAAATGAAGAAAAATGAAGTTTTTCATTTTCCATTTCCATTTTCAAGTGAAATTAAATGAATATTTTATAACAATATTAATGCATTTCAATTTGTATTCAATGCTTTCATATAGAATATTTAAATAAATTATATTTTTCAATGATCTGCTTTTAAGAGCAATACAATAAATTTTTAATGATAAATACAATATTTATTTCAAAAGAAAACTAAATCAATCTCATAAATTTTTAAATCAATTGACTATTCAAAAAGTGACAATATTGTAAAGGTAATTCGAATTTATGACTTGAAGCAAGAAGTAAAAATTAACAAAAAAGTAGCCAAAGATGGAATTTCTGTAATAATTTTCTTAGAATTCTGTAATAATCAAATGCGTTTGGTTTTTGGAGAAAAAAAACATCAGAAATATAAGCGCCAATGTAACCAATGAATAGAAGTTAAAAATGAAAACCGCATTAGCTAGCAAGCTATTTAGAGTCTAATAACTACGAGTAACTTATGGTTTATTTTAAGAAAATCACAAAAATGGAAATTTAAAAAACCAAAGCTTAAAATATAAAAAATTTAATTAATATTCAAAGGAATCTACCAAACAAACTATCTATAACAAATAACGGTCTATAAAATATCTGATCATAAAGACATTTTCATTTAAGAAAAAATGTGATAAGATTTTAAGACACATGTTTTCAAGAATCATCAAGTTGGCAAATGAGCTTGGCTCCACTGTCATTAGGACACTCTGGCCTAGCTACCAACCAAGCAGAATTTCCTACACTTTAGCAAGAAAAGGATTTTGACGATGACGGGAGTTATGTTGCAATGCATTTTCCACATTATGACTTCTGTCGTAGCTGTGAAGATGAGTGGGAAACGGAGAGCATCCAACACCTTTTCTGTGATGCTTTTCTTGATAGATGAACCTGTTTTCTTGGGAAACCATTCTTCGAGGGATTGGGTAGTTTAGCAAAATGTCCTTTGGAGGACCTGGCTCTGTTTTGTGGACTCTTTAGGTTGGTTTTAGAGGATGAGGGTGATCTATGATTAACCCATATCCTTCACAATTTCTCTACCCATTTACAGTTTATCAGGCATCACAATGGTCCTCAAGGCTTCTTGGTGAACTTGCAAGCAAATGCGAGTGGCCTGTAAAACCTAACCTATCGGAACTAAATACAGGGTGACGCAATAGAACGTGCATATTGCGTCATCTTTTTTCGCGGGGTAAACAGTGCGCGGGAGGGGGGAGCCAAGCGTGGTTAGCTAGTGGCACGCGTTGAGTTTTAGTAGCCATGAGTCACTTCGACGGGAAGCACGTTTTACGAGAACGGCCGTTCATACATCTCTACAAGGCGACTGTATTGTTCTGAGTATGTATTAACACACATTAATGAAGCTCCGAGCGCAAATTTAATTAAAATATGGATAAAGCAATTTGAAGAAACCGGATCCACGTTTAAACCACCAGCAAAAGGTCGGCCAAGAACGTGTAGGACCACAGACAATATTGAGAGGGTAAAGGAGTCAGTACGAAAGTAACGGTTTGGGCAGCAATCTCAAGCAAAGGAATTATTGGCCCCTTCTTCTTTGAAGATTCACGAGGATGAAACATCACCGTTAACACCGACCGCTATGTTGCGATGTTAGAGGAATATTTGACTCCAGAACTTGCGAGATCAAGAATAGCGAATATGAGGACTTGATTCCAACAAGACGGACCTGTGACATATCAAATGACTCTATGGCGGTTGTGAGACAGATGTTTCCTGCAAGACTAATTTCCAAAAGAGGTGATATCCCTTGGCCCCCACGTAGCCCTGACTTGACGCCTCTTGACTTTTTATGGGGATACCTCAAACATAAAGTCTACATGAACAATCCGAGGAGCATCAGTCAACTAAAGGAAAATATGCGTGAAGAAATAGCAGCAATCATCCCAGATTTATTGACAAGAGTTTTCACAAATCTGCGATCGCGTTTAGAGGAGTGCCGTCTTCGAGAGGGCCATCATTTAGATGATGTTATTTTTAAAAAATAAACTACATTTAAGTACCTAATCATCCTATCTTTTATTTCAACAATACCTTTTGTATTTATTTTTTTAGCCAATACTTAATAAATGCACGTTCTATTGCGCCACCCTGTATATAACAAATTCGAAGTTACAAAACAGAAACTAAAATAAGAATCTTAATTTACTATACCAACCTTCATATAGGTTCATAGCATAAACTCTTTAGTGTGTAGCACTGAGTGGATTGTGAGCCAATAGAGTTAGATGTAAGTTAAGTATTGCAAGGTGGTTGAAACCGTGGCAAACTACTTCAAATCACTTCCAGCATATTATGAAGCAACAGTTATTTTGGGGAGCTATAAATTTTTTGCAACTTTGTACCAAGTTAATGTTAGACAAAGCTACTATTTTCCGACCTCATAACTGAATTTGTAAAATCGTATTTTCTCTTTAATAAGACTTACATTTCCCAATGCTACTTATATACCCATATATTTGACTTGTTGACTTGGGTAACATTAATAGGTAAGAGAAGAAAAAGATTTTTACTATAAAGGCGAATTTTTCCGACAAAAACTGTCAAAATTATTGTAACAAAGAATGTCTTTAGATTTTTCTTCCCCTTTCTTATTTACTTATTAAAATTCCTTGACAACCATAATTTTACATAACTCTGACTTCCCTGAACATTAAGTTTATTCCTTACAAAAAGAATCCCAAGTAGAAAGCTTTGGTGACCAAAGAATTTTATGTGCAATAAAGCAATTTTCTTAAGTGTGCAGATACAAATATTTTTAACAATCTTATGCAACCCCCATTATGTTTTCTTTAAGTAATTTTAAGTATCTACACTCTTTTTGTGTGTTTTATTAGTTTATTGTTTTTATTATCTTATACCTTATTTTGTTCAATTGGTAGAATCATTAAACAACAATACAAATTTTACAACCTTATGTTATTTTATAAAATTATGAGCATATTTTTATTTTTTAAACTAAAGTCACTATTAAATCAAAAACAATAATAAAAATTGATGCTATTCAATTGAGATTTTAATAATGCAAGCAATTCAAATAAATGCATATTAAACGCTATATATACGCTTGGTTTTAACAGCAAATAGTACAATTTCAAATATTTAGAATAAAAAGATGATACAGACAACATGAAGAAATATCTACCAAAATACTATACTTTGAACAGAAACTAAGTAATTATAAATGCATTTGTTGGCCAAAGCAAATATCAAGTTTGGTTAAGGTTAAGTACTATAAAACAATTACAAAAAGAGAGAGATTGTGAGTGATATACTATATACAGTAAGACACAGCTTTTCAGATTGTAGTCTGAGTACAACATAACTGTTGCCATCATCTAAACTCATCACTACCATCTCCACCATCATCATCATCAGCATCACCATCAACATCATCATGGATGGTTTTGTTGTTCTGTTGTCATGATGGAATTGCTTGTTTGAAAAACAACTCCACTACTTGACCAAAGCAAGCATTCAGCATTCAGCATCCAGCAAGTCTAAAGAATGAAAACCCAACTTAACGTACAAAAGTTGAGATAAAATACACCAAATTTAACCCACTAAGTGTGCATTTTGTGGCTCATGAACAAGCATTTTCCCCAGCATTCTTATTTTGTGCCCATTGTGTTCATTGTAGAAAATATTTATATTTGTTTCTGCTTGTTTACTTTGGTTTTGTTTTTCATTTTAAACATACTAGTATTGTACATACTATCATATGCTATTCCCATTATTGCGTGCGTTTTTCATTTCAGTCTTTCCTGGTTTTATTCTATTTCATTTTTTATTTTTTTCTATTTTTTCAAAATGTTTCTCATTTTCCATTTTATGAGTGTATCATGTTGACAAAAAACACTATGATGTTGTTGATTGCTGCACTTGTCGTCGTTGGTTTGTTCCTTTTGACTTTTTCTATTGTAGTATTATTGTTCGCAATGTACACTATCTTTTTTTTTTGCAAGTCTTCTCTTCTATGAAATTTATATAGCAATCACGTACACAAATATACATGCATCCTCTCATATAGCCAAAGGACACGCAAAATACACAAACACATAGCACATACATACATGTGTAGAAGATATATTTATATAATACCACAAAATCAAGATCAAAATGTGTGTATGTGCGGTGTATCTGTGTACGCTTTAGTCTGTAAAAAGAAAATTAAATGAACCAACATGATATAATTAAATATCAAGTAAATGTTCTTTTTTTGCATATATTCTATATTTGTGTGTGTATGGATGTGCATTCGCATATATGTATGTGCACATATGTAAAATATTCATAGTAACCCGTTCCTTGTATATCTTCATGCATTAGTATAACTCACGTTTTAGTAATACTAATTGTACAATTATATTCATTTTATTGGACAATTTCTTAACTGAACAAGAGAAAAACAATTAAAGTACAATACGTAAGAACTTATTTATTTAATTATTTTATTTATATATTTATTAGAACTAAAATTATAATTTTAAATTATAATCTAGTTAATTTTTATTTAATTATTATTTATTATTATTATTTTATTTTCTTTTTATGTATTTATTTTAAAATATACTTTTTATAATTTATTTAAGTCTAACACTTATGATTATGTCAAAAATCGATTACGGCCTATACCTGTACGGAAACTCACCAATCTCTCATTAAACAAAATCATTTACGATTCTGCTTTTAGATTTGCCCCAGAAGCATTTAGATCAACTCCTATAAATAACATTCTATTCGAAATCCAAATAATCCCAATAGAATCCCCAAAAAAAATCGTTTCTGCTATGCTTATAATACGAATACTCCTCTCAAACGACTCCCCTTTAGCATTACCCATCCAAAAGATTTCAAATTAAAAAAAACCATCACCTAAAATTCCTTCTGCAACTTATCAGAAACATAGGCCACTTCCCTCCATCATAACCCCAACTCCACTTTAAATGCTTAATTTACCCGCCCTTAATACAGACCTTCACAAACTTCCAAAGTCTTCCACTATACCGGTAATCTATCAACAAGAATTCCTACTCCTCGAACAATCTTTACATTCCCATAAATTCATATATACAGACTCTTCCAAATCGGATCGTGGCTCATTTGTTTAGTAAAGAATGGTGTAAATGAGAAATTTCTCCTACGTCACTTCAGCTCAACTTTTTCAACCGAAATCATCACAATCCATAATGCAGTAAAGAGGGCTGAAGCAGTGCAAACCTTCTTCACCATTTGTACTGACACGCTTTCTACATTGCAAGCTAAAACTTCCAATTAATCATACTAAATGAAGAAGCCGACAAAGCTGCAAAAGACGCGTTAATATTCCCACTCATATTTCACGAAAACTATATATTATAATTATATACTGGTATCACAAAATATATCAAAATACACTTTAAAAAAGAACAAAGCTTACTTTTTGCGTCCACGAATGTGCACTACAATCGGCAACAACCGCGTGTCTTATCTAAAATCATTCCATATCGGACATACAAAACCTCATCCGCTCCCCACCTCTTCGAACACTCCTCCAATATCTGTAAATTCTGAAACTCAAAACACACCTATATCAGTAATACATATCCTCTCAAATTGCCCACTCTTCCATAGGACCACAATTAATTCTCTCTCCCACATAGTCCTCTGACAATCCTCCTCAACCCTCCCAAAGAAAATATTCCAAACTCATTAATTTCCTCAAATCAAGTAACCTTCTTAACCAATTTAAAAAAAAAATAATAATAATAAACTATAACCATATAAGCAACACCCACATTGCAGCTACATTCTACAAACTCTTACTATGAATTAGTCGTTAGTTTTTAATAATATTAATTGCTGTTATTATTAATAAGTTATTATTGCAATTTTTTAATTAAGCTTAAGACCTTGTGAAGGGTGTTCATTTTAGAGGTTCCTACCTTTGAGTTGGCAATACTGCTTTATTTGCTAACCGATTTAACAGCTGCTAGTTGCTTTTTGTTTAGTTTAGTTTGGCATTTTATTATGGATAAATTTACACCAGAGCAACGCTCTCAAATTGTTGAAATTTTTTATCAAAATAATGGTTCTGTTCGTCAAACTTATCGTGCACTTCATCCATTTTATGGTAATCATAATCGTACATCAGAGCGGCTCATTCGATTAATTATGGATCATTTTCATACCACGTTTACTCTTAATGATAATGTGCATCCCGTAAGACACCGAACAGTGCGCACCTAACAAGCTGTAGCCGCTGCACCGCAAAGCATTAAAGAAGACCCAAATCAATTCAAATTCGTCGCCATTCTCAGTAAATAGGGTTCTGTCCATCCATTTTATGGAAGATTTTACGATAGGATATTGGCTAAACAGCTTTTAAGATTTACCATGTGCAGGAGTTAAATCCAAACGACCATCGTATCAGTCAATGGGTTAAAGCACTAATTGATATTAATCTTGATGTTCCATACAAAATTTTGTTCAGCGATCAAGCTCATTTTGAGTTGTAAATAAGCAAAATTCTCACATATTGGAGTGAAGATAATCTACAAGTTATTGTCAAAACAGCATTACATCCACAGAAAATTTCTGTTTGGTGCGCTTTATAGGCCGGCGGAGTCATTGGTCCATATGTCTTCAAAAACGATGATTGCCAAAACAGGCCGGATCCACATACCACACAGCGCACTCTACAATTGATTTACTCAAAGAAACTTTTGATAAACGAATAATTTCACATAATGGTCCTATTAATTGACCACCAAGATCGTGTGATTTAATTCCATTGTATTCTTTTCTTTGGGGTTATGTAAAGTCACTTGCCTAGGCCGATAAACTAGAGACAATTGAACACCTGGAAATCAACATTCGAAAAATTATTGGCGAAATACGACCGCAAATGATGCGAAAAGTGTGAAAATTGGACTTCCAGATTGCGCCTTGTATGCGCCAGCCGTGAAGGCCACATGACCCAAATCATATTTAAACATTAATGACAGATAATCATCTATCCAATAAAGCAAGTTTAATTGATATTAAAAATATCTTTCTTTGTTTTATTTTAATTTAAAGTTGTGTTACTCTTAAAACAACACCCTAATTTATTTGTAATTTTATATTGCATCTCAGCTGTAATCAAATAAGTAAATATTTTATTTAAATTTTAAAAATTAACAAAGAATGCTGGAATAAACCAAGAATATTAAATAAATAAAATAAATATAAAACAAGTTAAGACATACCTTCCACACACAGGACTATATACACATAATGTACAATAATTTCTGACAAAATAATCTACCAATCTCTAGCAAAATTATCCCCAAAAAAATTAACTACAAAATAAAGGAGGTCTGAACAGACAGACACCTAATTCTATACATTTTTTTTTAAATCATAGGTAAACGAATGTGCAATAGACTAAATTATTTTAAATGATTTCCTACAGAAGGCAAATGATTATTAAATCTTTTCGAGTTTTCAGGCTTTAAATACTCAAATCCAAGGTTTGATGAGGAGGCATATTAAAAAATTTAAACAAACTTATTTGGCCCCTAATCAGTAAGAAACTTTTTCAAAACAAACTTATCCATATCCGAATTCATATTAAATTCATTGAAAACTTTCTTTTACTTCAATTTTTTTGTTGATAGCTAAAATCTGGACTTGATAAGACTTTTAACAATCAATTTTCATTATTATAAAAACTATTTATTATTCATGAAATAAATTTTTCAAATAAAATTTTTTTTTATTATCTCTTCCTTTATTTCTTTCATTATAAATCCTTAAATCTAATCCTATTGACCATGGTTTCCATTTAAACGATTTACATATCAAAAGGCAAAAGGTTGCTAAATCAATACTTTAACTACAATACAATGAAAGCAAAACACATATATGCACGTTCATACATAAACATGAATACAAACTAAAAACAATACAACAAAATAAAATAAAAGAAAAACTTAATTTTCCCCATGAAAAATACGCCAACAATCAATTTTCCCAACCAAGCAAAAAAAAAAAAAAACAAAAGAGAGAAAGTTATTTATGAAGCCTTTGAGTAAAATAGTGTGTGCGAGAAAAATCTGAACGATTTAATGAATATACCAACTGGTCAAAATGTGCCACGGCCACATGGATGAGTAAACGCCTCAAAAAAAAAACAGACCTGTCGGCAAATGCTACCGGGAGAATAAGCTACTTACGCCCTTTCTAAATGCCTAGTCCTAGTCGTATCTGATTCCCTGTCCTTCCTTTTGTCATGTCTGAAAGGCAACATCAAATGGTCCCAGTGGCATAATAACACCAACTTACTAATGTAAGTGATTTACGCCAAAACGTGTGAGTTGAAAAAAGGCAAATTATCAAAAGTGAAGCGTATTCATGGCGTTTACATACATAGTATTCATTACTCTACTCAGTCTAGTCGCTGTTAAAGTTGCAATAAGAAATTATTTTCTCGTTTCCTCAGAAGTTAAAAGTTCCTGTTTTAGTTGAAAATTGCAATTTAATATGTTTCTTCTTACACAACACTAAAAAAAATAACCCGAAAATAACTCACGTCTTTTTCTTTCTTCACTTTACAGAGTTCTCCCATCAAAGTATGCTGCAATCTATTCGCGCCAAGCCATGAATAAATCTCATGTGAAATGTTGTCAGCTCGTAAAAACTATGCAACTTTAAATGCGAACAACGTACAAAGAGCATATCTCTCTCAATTCGAATAAGGAAACATTCAAAGAAAATAAAATAAGAATTTTCTTCAAAGAAATAAAGCAAACTGTCAGGAAAAGACAAAACGATTTTGAATCGAAACGCGAAGACGTGAAAATCGATGTCGAATATCTACACAGATACTCAGATGAAAGCAAACAAGGATTTATGGTTGTCTGTATGAATGTCAGTCCATGTTCTTAAATATCGCAGAAAGACAACTTTAATCGTGTTGTCGTTGTAGTTACATAAGCCCGCGTATAATTGTCATACAATTGCATTCGAAATGTTGTCGAAATGTTACTTGAAGTCATGCACAAAAGCGACCAAAGGCACAGTGAACATTATTGTCATTATGAAACGGAAACCAAAAGCAGGATACGTGCACAAACGTTAATCACATCAACTGCTTGGTAATACCACCACCATTGGCACAACATTCACTCAATGAGATAAAAACGAAACGATATCCAACCACGTGCCCAGAGAATCACATCAACATAGAGAGAAAGAGTGAACCTGTGTATTCAACCACAAATCATATATGCACAAAAATGAATAGACCTTAGGGCAATCTTAATTTTGTCACCTATCATAGTAGTTGGTATCGTAGTCGTCAGCATTAGAACGATTTCGTTGTCGTCCGTCATTTTGTGATTCAACTCGCGTCCCCATGTTTGGTCTTACACGCGTACATAACTCAACAAAAACGTGACACATGGCTATGTACTTTTATGCTAGTAAAATATCAGCAATCGCCTGCGGGACACGTTGCAAGCAAACTGTATTGCAAAAATCTCGCGGTCAACGTGATCGCGATAAATGCAACCAGCACCAACAGCAACAACACCATCAACCCCATCAACACTCACATCATGATGGTAACGATTGTACAGATAATGATTGTGGTGGCGGCATCTTTGCTCTCGATACGCACAACTGCAATGCAGAATCATCCATGGCATTGGAGTCATCAGCAACAACAGCACTGCCCGATGCAATACGATTCAGGCGACGTCATAGTGACCAGATGGATGCATACGACATCGAATTAGGGTTTCAGCAAATTGACGTAAGTCCATAATTTCGTTAAATACTTGTATGTAACAAGCGAACATCACCAGCATTGAGTTAAAATACTAAGTATTGAACAGTGAATAATTCCATTTTGATGATAAGTCAAAAATCACTTCTAAATATTTATAGTGTCAATAAAAAGTTCCATCAGTCAGTAATGCACAACAATTACAGAGATACACCGATTATAGTAGTCTCTTTTAACCGGTAACATCGGTCAACCAAAATGTTCAATGGTTGATTTAATATACTCCGTATTTTCTTTCATTTGTAGAAGAATGTTGTCTGAGTTGGGCATATGCGATGTGACGGTGTTGTAACACAATATAGGCCGAAACATGTAAGCGAAAAAACCTTAAGGAAGTCAACATGCATTTAAAAATTCTTTAAAAACCCGGAAACATCGATTATTGTTAGGGTTAAACACTTTTTGCCAGGGTTTGTCATATATGTATGTATCTGTAGTTTCTTGTGCAGAAGCGTAACGAAAGATAATGCACTTTGGGGAAGTAAATTTTGAGTGTCATTTCTCTTTAAACTTTCTTAAAAAACACACCGATTCTTCATGTTTAGTGGTTTAATGTAGCGAAGAGGGATTAAGGAATATTGTCACGGTCGATAACTTATTGTCAAGGTTGTGCAGGGACATAATAGAAGAATGCACTTGGCTTTGAAAAAGTCAATTTTGAGTGTCATTTTCCTCTACACATTCTTTAAAACTGCTTCAAAACAAACCAATTCTCTATCGTGATTTGGTGGTTTAATGTAGCGACGTGGTATTAAAGATTATAGTCACGTGTGCACACTTTTTGAACATTTACCTATAGTTTCTTGTGGAGAAGCATTACAAAAGGTAATGTAATAAATGTAATGTATCTTTGAGGAAGTACATTTTGCTTCACATATTTTTTAAAATTTCTTAAAAACACGCAAATTCTTCATCGTGTTTGGTGGCTTAATATAGCGATCCGGAATTAGCCATTGTAATCACGGGTTGGGCATATACCTATAGTTTCTTGCGTTGAAACATAATGGAAGTAAATCCACAGCGTATAGTGGTCCGAAACGTCAGCACATTTTTCGTAGTGGGCGCCCAAACTAAAAGTTTTTTTTGAATGATACTTCAATTACCAGAAATAATAATAATAAAAATAATAAAAAATTGCGCTTATGAAGTTATGAACTAGAAACGAAACTATACCCAACCCAGGAAACCATACCTCAACTATGGTAGTGATTTATTTTTATTTCCACCAATCAGGCGAAGGGAATACGGAAACCACCGATATCCAAACGATACAGTTGTATTCTATTTAAAAAACTATATTTGTCCAAATATTTCAAAGCCATGCAAAATACAAGAGATGCACATTAGTTCAAACATCATTTCAATTTTATAAAACAGATTAAGATATCTTTACGTTATGCAAACATATCTAGGTTAACAATTAAATATAACCTCTTATAAACCTGGTTTTTGGTTTAACTGGTCATCATGATTAAAAACCATCAATTAATATTTTCTTTAATTTATACGGATACGAGTATTCATAGTGATATTTCCACTCATAAAAAACTTTAGTCACTTATGATAGTTAGTACCTTCAATTAATTGCAAACATTAAAAACAAAACTCACAGATGATGAAACAAGTACACACTCGTACATGAAATATTAAATTCATTTAATATGTGTCCATACACATTGTTGTGGGAAAGTATCTATAAACAACCAACAATCAACAATCAAGTAGAAAA
Organism: Amiota communis; assembly: GCA_037043315.1. Lineage (NCBI taxonomy): Eukaryota > Metazoa > Arthropoda > Insecta > Diptera > Drosophilidae > Amiota > Amiota communis. The sequence continues at coordinate 52,794 of JBAMAV010000332.1, forward strand.
GACATCGCGTAACAACATAATAAATGCAATCTACAACAAGCATACAAAATGACTTTTTAATGGCGAAAAATGTAATTATTGACATTCATTTAATTATGTCACATTGAAAATGTTTTAATACTTGATCGTAAATAAAATTTAACCACATTTTGTGCATGATAATGAATGAGTATGGTCGTACTTTATTGTTGTTATCGTTGAATGTGCTTGTAAATGTAAAATCATTAAGAATAACATACAATGGTACGAGTAAAGAAAAAAAAGAAATAATTCTTTATTTATCATCAAATACTGATACTGATTTTCAAAAGTCTAAAAGCTTTGGCAAAAACATTCCCATAAGAATATACATTATTGATTTTTTGATTAGTTTAAAATTTTCCCCAAAACTACACAACGATATATGGATGTACTTACTTAACAAACAACACACTATGAGTATGTTGATGATGTTTACATACATAAATGCCATTTCAAACATGAGTATACTATGTAGATAGTAAATGTACTAAACTTTGTACAATAAGCGAGACAAGACTTGCTGCAATTTTGTGGCTTTTAGTAAAATTTAGAAATTTTCAATATCTTTTCAAGCAAAAGTTGCCGTCCATTTCCGGTTGGTTGGTAGCATTTAATTGCATGCAATTTGAGTAAAAACTATCATGTGGGAAATGATTTGAAGTGCAATGTTTATGTGATAGCCCTTGAGGATAGCTACTGACAATTACTTTAAACTCATACAGTCTATTTGGCCTTAACACAATCACATATCCTTTATTTCACTTCTTAATATTTGATTATAAACGGAAATGCATTAAAACCGGAAATGAAATCTGGTTATTTTTATATATGTTGTTGTAAATTTCATGTCTCAGTTTCAATTTTTTTAAATTTTCGGTTAGTTAATTTACCATATTTCATAATATTAAATAATATGTACTTACATTTCCAGCTTTCATCTGCCAACACAACCAAACCAACCACATATGCCGGTTACGGCATTGGTTCATCATATATGACGACAACAGATGGTGATATTGTACAATATGATATACCCAAAAATACATTTAGACGTAGTCGATACGATGTCAATTTTGAGGTGAGTGAGTGTAAAATTATTAATTATGAATGGATAGTTTTCACCAAATGTATCATATTCAAACACAATATTCGGTAAAGAAAAATTGTAAAATATTTAAAAACTTCAAAAGGATACAATAATTAATATGCTGCAACACCATTCAACTACGAGAGAAGTTAGATAAGTCATTGACTTCCAGCGTAGTAACTTTAAATGCAACACTGTTTCTATCAACTACCCCCTATTTATAAACTAATATAAAATATTCGTCACTTAGTTTGTGTATCGTCGCATTTATCATTCAAAGAGTTCAGTCGCATCTGCCTACTGTTTTAGTCTTTTTTTAAAATCGTGTGCCAATAGTCCCGTACGATCGCTACTGTTTCATATCGTTAGCAAAAAGTCCCGTACGAACGGTACTGTTTCGTTTCGTGGTATCGTTTGCAAAAACCTCTGCACAATTCGTTCGCTCGTTAAATAAGCAATAATTTGTTTATTGAAGCAGTAAGTGTTGTTATGAGTGACAATAACATTGTCGTTAATACAGATGCAGTCAGCTAACAGGCACCGCATAAATGGTTGACTGTGGCTTCCAAAAGGAACAGAATACCATCCTCTTCTTCTCAATTATCTGATGAAACCGTAACAACCGATGATGATGGAAACAACAAGAGTTCAATGCCAAAACATAACTGCAAAAATACTAAATCAAACTCGATGAAGACAGCCAACACTCATAGTGCAAACCGGCTTAAAGTACTCAGAAATGTCAGGATAATTCAGAAAAACCGCAGGAACAGGAGTAAAAGTCAAATACACATCATTCTTGAGAATATTGAAAACTACAGGATGTACATGAAGAATATTCTATTTCACCACTACCAGTTCAAAAAGAAACGGCATATCGAACGGTTATATAAAACCTACTCTATACCACTCCAACTCAGCAAATTATCAACAACTTTCAAGATCTGAGTCACAAAGAAGGGGATGTCATTATCGGTAAATCCCGCACCACCAAGGCTACTATGTCAATGGTTTTCGTTGGTCTTGATCCAGTACCTAACAACAAGAATATTTTCGCAGTCAAGAAACTTTGCAATGCCATGGTATTCATAAAGCCTTCTAGGAACTTTAATTATCTGGTGCAATGTCATCGTTCCCAGGAGTCCGGGCACACTCAACGTTTATGTAATAAGCCCTACCGTTGTGTGAAACGTGGAGATCTTCACAAATCAACTGACTGTACAACATCGAAGCAGGACCCTATGACGTGTGCCCACTGCAAGGAAACCACACGGCTTCCTACAGAAATTGCAGGGTTCGGAGAACCAATGAAGTAGGAGGAAGCCAGTATCATATCCATCGGCAACAAGTTAACACTGAACCTGCTGAACCTGTGCGCCATTTCGTAGCTATAGACAAAACATAGAATCATCAGAATACAACAGAGACCAAGTTAATGTGCACCAAAAAAGGGCTAATATGGATCTGACAGTTTTCTGACATTAATGCAATGTCGTTCACATTGATTACCTTCAAAAGAGTATAAAGGGATTCGACATTGATTTGAAGCAAAAATGACGGCATTTGGCAAAGAAAAGAGTGGTCCTTACCATGACAATGCACGAGTGCACAAATGTGTAGTCATCTATAAATTGGACTTTGAACTTATATTCAGCATCCAGCATATACTCTAGATTAAGCCCCCTGCATTTATTTCCTGTCTCCACACCTAAAGAAATGGGGCGACGGTAAGAGATTTGAGTCGAATAAAGAGGTCTTCACTGAAAAAAACGCCTATTTGTAGGGCATTGTATTTTGTAGAAAAAATCTTTTACTCAAAAAAGCACTGACTTATCTAACTGGCCTCGTATTTTAAATATGCAAAATGGTCAAAACAAATATGAAAATATTTTCAAATTGCATTTTCCAATGCATTGGAGAATTTTCTGTTTAGTTGGCATCAATGGCAAATGACGAATGATTTTAGCACAAACTGCAAATGCCACACAATATGATACATTTGATTTGTTTTTAGAGATTATAATATTTGATGATGATGATGAAATAGGAAAAATGTCCAATAAAAAATTATTAATATTTTCATTGCAGAGTTCGGTGCTTGGTTCCGGTGGTATTATGTATATAAATGGTAGAATAGTTTCTGGTCCATTGGATTCACTTATTGAGGTTCTTGTTCCAAAGAATATCATTGACTTAGATAAGGTTCGTATAACACTAACTACCACAATGAAAGTATATATTTTATAGTGCAATAACAAATGCAATGTGAATGACAAATGTCATTCAATTTTCAAAGTATCACAGCACAAAAACTCACAAAAACAAATATTTGAAATTGTCTAAAGTCAAGTACTTCATTTCTCTACCATATCATATAAAATTCAAAATAAAAATTCTATAGCTAACGTGTCAGTAAATATAATTTCATTCACGACCATTGCAAATATTAGAAGAGAAATACAAAAAAAGTTTAGTCAGCAAACACATAGTAAAACAATTCAAAGTAACTGCAACTCGGTAAACTACCATACATAAAATAAAAAATTATTTGACTGTTCGTTAAAAATATTGTATATATGAAAAAATATTACTTTATTTTCCAAACCAAAATTTTTTCGAAATTTTTAAATTTATGGTATGAGTTCACAAGTATTTTGTTCATTTGTATGATTCTTTAAATTTTTTACGAATTATTATTTTAGACACAAAACTATTTAGACAAATACCAGACAAAACCACTGAAAAATGTTTATTCTTGCAATAAGAAAAACAAAAAAACCCATTCTATTTAATTGCGTTGATTTTGCAGATTTTTTGCTTTAAAAGAAACACTTTGAATATTTTTGGAAAAACCTCAAAATCCAATGCCAAAAAACCAATTAGACGTTCCCAACACTTTTGCTTGGCAAAAAAACACACAACGAAGGACTAACAGAAATTAAGTTAAGAGTCTAAAAAAGCATTTCGCCAATTTTGGTTTGGTTTGGTTACAATTTTTTTTTGGCAAACAATGCCAGCAATGAATAAAGTTAGGTCGTCTTATCAAGTTAAGTTTAGTTGAGCCGCCACAAACCGACAAACCAAGGCGACAACGACAACGAGTAGCATTTCGACAACGACACCAACAGTTGGCAACTTAAACAAGATACACTTACATATATAGATACACACACTCAGAGATTTTAGTGTAAGGATACAAACCACAACAGCCAGCGGCAAGTGCGAAAATAATTAATTCGTTACTAACAAATCCCAAGATTAGCGCTAATTTGATAGCGGTCGCCAGAATATGGTGCACAAAGATATGTTAAGAGTATGCTATATGTAATGTTGTTCCTGTAAGTGTTATTTAGCTGTTATCCTTAAGTCCATAAAACTAACAAGACTAACAAGACTAACCAGACTGACTGTCTCTCTCTCTCTCTCTCTCTCTCTTTCTCTAGTAGTAGTCATTGTCCTTTTTATTCTTGGTTAGTGTTGGTGCCATTCTCTATTGCAACCAATTTATTTTTATTGTACTCAAACATATTGTTCTGAACTCTTTTATACTCATGTTTAGTCCTAATCTAATACTATTGTACTATAATATTTTTTATTTCTACTTATTTCTTTTCAACCATTACACTTTATGTTTATTTTCTACACTTAAATAGGAATTTATTTTCTCATTTTTACTATCGTCACGTTTATATCTGCGTCCACATGAGCTGCTTGGCAAACTCTTAGCCGCGGTACCTGATAGTGAATGTCTAGAATCATTAGTAGCCCTCCTAGCCGAGTGGACACAAAAATTTCCATATGATTATCGTGATGAGCGCATGATGAATCATGTTAAACATATCGTTGCCAGGTAAATTATACTACTCGCAAATCACAGTTGAAAACTCAAAACTCAATGTTAATTAACATTTTCTCGTCATCTGTTCAATCTATCATCATGTTCTTAGATGTTCCAATTCACATTTAGAAGCTGTAGTTTCCGAAATACTGAGTGCCTTGTTAAAACGATTGACTGATTTAGAAAGACATGAAGCCGATTTACGTGCTTGTCAGACTAATAACGATAAGGTAAGCACCACGTCTCGTATCGTATGCGGTAACTCGATATGTGGTTCATTACAGTCGAGTAAGGAAAAGCAAGCAGACAATCTAATCAATCTCATCTCTCATCTCTTTTTCATATTTACTTTCTCTTACACTTACCCATTTGGCATTTCCCATTCTGGTTGGCAATTATGCAGCACGATTCAATTAAATCACTAGACTGCCCAACGGCAACACAGTACGCACAAATTTTATGCCGTCTCGAAAAGAAATTGGCCAAACATATTGGTCCAGAAGAGTTTCTGCAATGCAGCAGCAATGTACTAATGGACAAACAGGTAAGCACATATACATATGTATGTCTGTCCACACTCAAAAATACATGAGTATATGTAAATTAAACGAGTGAACTCGTGCACATTACACATACGCCATGTGAGTCATTTAAATTCATTTCGTGGCCAACAAGTGCAACATTGATGAAGCGCTCTACAAGACACCAGAAAAAAAGCAAGAAAAAACACAAATAAAATAAAATTATTTTAAAGAAATTATTCTCTTTTTATTTGTCCATGACTTTTGTAGAAAAAATGGGACCAACCATCAACATCGGGCGGACCGCCGGGTGCACAAGATCCAAAAAAAACATGCAATTTGGAAACATATCTGGACTGGTCAGCACGTTTACGTTTGTTCGTTTGCAATGAGATACTACAAGTAAGTTTTCACTCACTATGTAAATGAGATACATACAATATTTACATAGATACAAAAATACAAATATGCATATTAGGGTGTCCCAAATTTGAATGAAAAAAATAAGAATTTTTGTTTTTTTTTAAACGCATAAATATGTAAGTGTGAGTAAAATATTCTATTATATGAAATTTCAGTTTTTTATAAGCATTGGCACCCAAGCCGACTTGTCTTCAAAGTTTTGTTTTGAAATTTACTTGTAAATTTGGTTAGGTACAGAGTGTAATAATATAAAATCGACTAAATTAGGGAATTAAATTATAGAAACAAAAGCAATAATAGCAATAAGAAATCATATTCAATAGAATCAATAGAAAATTATGAAGTTTATTTCTTTCTTAAAGTGGCTTTTTACAATCAGGATAGAGAATTCTGTTCGCTTGTACGTATCTTAGAAGAAATTGCTTAATCGGCGGTTATCAAAACTCTTGCATTACTCTTTCTACATACTATGTCATTTACAGGTTTTTTTGATACAGCTTGACTATTAGTTTTCATAAAGACTTCATTTTCTTTCCACAAAGGAACGCTTTCCTGCAGGTAAATGTTGTCGATCTTTAAACGGAAAAATAATTTCTTACTCTTGTTTTGACACAAAATATTCTAAGGACTTTTTTGAAATCATGAATAAATATTTTTTAATAAAACAACAAATGGAACAACAAATGGAATATATCTCTTCCCAAGATGCAAAGTTTTTCACGTTCCAAATTGGAAACCATTTTCATATTCGTTTGGTAATAAACTTCATCTTCAAAAAGGGTCGAGATAGTAATTTTGTCACACTAATACCACAGCTGTTGGGAGAATTTTGTCAGAGCTGCTTTTGAAATAGATTTGTCAATTGCTCCGTACTATTATAGGACAAACCTTTACTGCCAAACTACACTGAAGCCAGGGTTTAACATAGGATGTCGCAATAAATAAAGAAACATCTAGGATGACTTGCTTGCAGCAAACATATATTTAAAGTATTAATAGCCCATGCCATCCATCTTGCTTGGTGCATCGCTGCAGGGGGTCTGATTTTTAAATTTTTTTCTTGATCTCCGCCCAAAAATATTACACACAGTTCAATAAGTTTTCTATGGTCATCACACACAATAGGCTTTTTGAAGTGACTTCTTTAGCGGCGTTGGGCAAAAATTAAGTACAAATTTTGATTGAAAAAATACAGATTGTAACGTTTTTCGGATTCTGTATCTCATGAACCGCATTAGGTAGTCACTTGAAATTTTCACAGAATATGTATTTCACACTCAAAAATTCATCCCCAAGAAATAATAAAATGATTGGAAAAACCACCGGAAAAGTCTCAAAAAGAGATAACATTTCCACAACAACAACATGCAGTTTGTGTGTATAAAAATGTTTATAACAACAACATGCAACCAAACAGATCGTGTGTTGTACAAATACAAGCGAATATACGAAGAAAAGAGAACAAAAAAGACACAGAAGATCGCAGTTGAACTAATTTTTGTGCAAGAGGGAATAGAAGGCAAACGTAAACACAACAACAACAATTACACACGCCATAGATAACAAAAGCAACATACAGACGGATAGATAGACAGACGGACAGACGAATATTTTGTATGCAAATGTTTTATTGTTGTATCTATTTTGAGATGATCTCTCTCATTCTCTCTCCCTCCCTCTTTCTCAGTCGGTTTTTAAGAAGTATCACTTGTACGATGGCACACATGCAATTTTTAGTTCTTTCGAGTAAAACCCATTAAATTTGTCGATTTCAGAGTTTCTAAAATGTTTTCGCAAAGGTGTCAATCATAAAGTATTTTGAAAACGGACGAAGCTTCCTCTTCACCGGATGAACTATCTGATTTTGGCACAGCAAGAAATTTCTCTTTATATTCATACGATATAACAATTGACATCATTCCTCGTTTAAGCTTCTAACGTCTACAGCTGGTATCTATTTTCCATCCCAATGGATAATCACAGTTTCCGGAATATTATTCTAAAAGTCGGTTGTTATCATCTCTGCCCTCTCCTTTCGTAACTACGTTTGAATGCGTTGTATTCCAAATATACTTTTTATAAATTCATCAATATTAAGACCCAATGTTTCCATTATATCCTGAATTATGTAAACAGAGTCTCTTATGCTGAACTGACATCTATCTAAAGTTGCTATTAGCTTGGATGTATACATATCTTTTCCGCCACCGTTCTTGGTACTATTTGGTGTCGCAGACGTCTAATCTGTTGTCGTCGTTGGTGCATCAGAAATAGGATTAGGAAAGCTTGCAGAAGAACTTCTAGATGAAAAACTACAGGCAGCAGGCGTATCAGACAGAAATGACAAGGGCAGGGGATCAAATAATTATGAAATTCGTGTGATGGATAGTACCTTATTTGGATGAAACCAGTCAATACAATAACTGAAAGCAAGGCACGCGCCACTTTGTACGCGCAACTTGTATGAACTCTCTTCAGATTCAAGTCGGCACGGGTTCCCGGCCATAGAATGATCTTAAATTTTTATTGGGAGTATATAAACACTGAATAAACATAATTAAAGGGAATGCGTTACAAAAAAAAAATATTCAAAAAGTTTTGGACACCCTTATGCATTTATAAACATACATATATATCAGAATGGAGTATGAATAATTGCAATTGTTATTTATACACTAAGGCAAACGTACCTTAAATTTAGAAGATGATATCTATGACCAGTTTTTAGCAAAAGTAACTTAAATATTTAGGAAATTCTATTTAAAATATCCTAATATTTCCTGCTTACTGATTTGAGTATGGTTAGTATTGTATATTCACTATGAGAAAACTCAATGAATGCAACTGATATTGTGGTTTAATTAAATCAGTAAGATATTGAAACTTGATTATAAAATTAAGATAATCTACTGGAAATATATATATCATATGTATCAGTTTTCATAAGATATAATCTTTCAGCTTTTCAAATTAATTTTCTAGCAACTTATTTTAGGTCTTTTGAGCATTTTCTTAAATTAAAAATAATATTAAATTAAATTTTGAATTAAATTCTTCACATCTTCATAATGTTTTTGATTAAATTTGTCAACCTATATTTTTCTTTACACTTAGTACAATTAAAACTGACAAAACAAACTACTTTAAAAGCAAAACCATAAAAAGCCGAAATGAAAACGTGTCCGGATTTCTTAATGTCGCAATCAAAACTTTTTGTAATAATAAAATAAAATTCAAAATTATAATTTTAGCACCACCACAACACTAAGAGGAGGGAGACTCTCCCTCTCTCTCTCTAAGTCTAGTTGATTATAATATTATATTATTGTGTATATAAAACTTTTTTCTTTTATTTATATTTTCACGCTTTCCCCACACTTATCAACAACTCCAATAATGACAATGCAAAACCCAGTGCAGCGGCATACGTGATCGTAGTAAAACGGTGGAATTATGGAGCGGAGTGGCCCAATATTGTCTACTTGTGGGCAACTACAATAGTGCGACAGCAATTCTGGAGTCATTGGAATCCCCGCCAATAGCGCGACTCAAAATAACGGTAAGCACAACAATTATCAAAGGCAACGAAAAAAATATTGTAAAAGGTACTATAGCAAATAGAAGAATCCAACCCCAGACAAGAGCAAACAGTCTCAAAAAGTTGTATTCAATAGTAAAATGTGAGACATGGAAAAAAAGAAGAACGAAACATGTCTCGGCATAAATATATGCAAAGTAAATGCTAAAATTAAATTGGTTGAAAGTTTATTGACAAAATACGTGTAGGAGCAACAAAATGACATTCATTTTTATATATCTAAAAATAAATGGGCTTAGAAAGGAAATTAAAGCGGATGTCTAAGATATTTAAATGAAATATTTTCAACTTAAAGTAACTACTTACAGTATTAAATTCTATTACATGAGACATGAACATATTTTAAACTAGTACGAGTACAAGAGAATCACTTTCATCAAACCAACTAAAATCCTTTTGTAAATCATTGATTTTTTTTTTTTTTTGTTTCCCGGGTAAAGCCAAAAGTTATCTTAAACGAATTTGTTATCTTGAAGAAACATGACAACGAACTAAAATAATAACATTCCAAAACTCACTTCCTTTGTACTTCACTCCCTCAAACTTGTGCCGACTGAGTGAGTCAGTTTGGCTTTCTTGGCTCACTTGACTTCACTTAGCTTACATGCCGGGGTTCAAAGCCAAAGGACCTTATCGCTTGCTCACATAACAAAATGTTCATGGTCATGTCTAGTACAATAGATTACTACTATATCTGCTCGTCTTTAACATTCTACGATGCATACTCTATCGTTCGTTTTTGTTCTCATCTGCAAGACTCAGTCAGCAATTGTGCAGCAGTCATGGAGCACTTAAAGTCAGCACAAAATGCAGCCAAGTAAGCAGCATTGAATCTCAACCCGAAAATTCCATTGCATTGCAGTTTCTTCAACTCATCCATTGGTATATTCGTTGGTAGATTTTGTGCCTCGTTTGACTTCTTAATGTATTGCGTTATGTTAATGGCAGACAAAATTTATCTCAGCATTAGATGTTTACAAACTGCGTTCTGCTAATGCATTCAAGGCAAGTGAGTTACTCTTACAGAATGCACTCACCATAAGATTTAATATGGTAGTAAAAATGTGTGTAGTAGTCATGGGGCGTATTATTGGGTGATTTGTAAGTATTTTATAGAAAAACATCGAAAACGATAATGGAAGTATCAGTAATGAATGTGCTGTCGTTAAGAGTCATGCACAGATAAAAGGAATATTAAATTATTGTCATGCATAAACTCATATGTATATATCTTGATTAAACTTATGTAGATAAATATTATGAAATAGTTGAAAATGCTAATAAGAAGATTATGATTTTAATACTTAAAGGTAAACATTGTTCTATTATGACATAGTAACATGTGTAAACACTAAACAATAGCACTTAAGCTTCGTTTAAATGTTTGAACTAACACCCACTTATATTTAATAGAGGCATAACATAATCATAACTATTCCAGGATCCTTACCTTCTTTGCTTAACATAAACAGGTCAGAGATTATAACATTGCAATACCCAACTCTCATGCACAGTAGAGTGACCTATTGGGGCAATGTTTAAATATTTAAAATAAAATTAGTTAAATAGGATTCGCACACGAAATTAACCAAAATGAGAAAGAAAAGATAAACACTGCGCCAGAGATGTGCAGTGAACACAATAATCGAGTTCACCAAGGTGAGTGTAAGTAAGTCGGAAAGGGGTGCAGAGTGAAAGACAATGAATGTCTCTCTCAAAGTGAACATGAAGAACGATATGTTCGTGAAGATTTGCGAAAGAGAGCGGCAATAGGCAGGAGACGTATGCGAACAGCGAAAGATTCCGGTGTTTGCTTCTCTGAACTCACAAGATAAACCAGACATTTCATGAAGAAACGAAACCGTTCGTAGAAAAAGGACTATGAATTTGGATAGACTAAACAAACAAGTTAGAGTAACAAAGTTATACAAGCGACCGCTAGAGACACAATTCAATGCACACAGCCTTGCGAGCCTTTCTTAAAGGAATTGAAACATACTACGTTCAGTCACGAATCTGCTTATTTTTCAAAGACTATGAAGAGAGCGATTGTGAAGTCATTTGATGGCGTTCAAAAAACGAAATCTCCGCTTCACATCTCTGCACACATTGCTTGTATGGGGACCACTTTAGTTTTTGACTTTCTTTTATTTTTATTAGTTGTCGTTATACCGGCAGTTGAATTATATACTCTGTACAAATTTTAACTATCTACCATTCACGGTTCATAAGATAGAGCTAACTGACGGACGGACGGACGGACGGACGGACACCGTGGGCATGGTAAAAGGGTTTTAAATCCAATCCATCACCAAAAGCTTTCACCAAAATGCAAACTATTAAATGCAATCAAAAAATAAACTGATTAAATGTGTTTTCTAACACAAGTAACGATAAATTTTTCTAAAATTCACGCTTCAATACAAATTTTGACATTCACTTACAAGTCAACAGCATAACATTCAAATTATATTTACTGTAATGTCACTCAAAGGTCAAAAAATTGTTGAGTACAATACGAAAAATCTGACATAATATGATCAAACTCACGACAAGTTTTCATCCTACTTCTTCGCTCACTATTTTTCTGTTTATCGGTAACCAAGTTCAGTGTATGACAATATTGACTTTCTATCTCTCGTCTTAGCAATCCTTTGTACTGAATCATTGCTTCTGCTTTAATAATTTGAGTTTTATTTCATTTCCTATGATTTCAATATTCCTTTCCTATTTTCATTCTTTTCATATTCCCTTCACTTGCACTGCACTTAGGCACTTCTCATATTTATTTTGCATTTTGTGGCAGCAACTTTTACTACAATTTTCATTGGTGGTGGTGGTCTTTGCATCGAGTTATCAACACAAATTTTCTTTTTCATCCCAAATTCAAAAGGGTCATAAAAAGTAAAATCTGTGAAAAATACTAGATGAGGAAACGGCATGGCATGTGGTGGGGGCCGCAACACTATAAACCAATAACATAAAGTTCAATGAGTTTTTCGTGATAGTTTTTCTCATACTTTCTTTTCTACTTTTGTTAGTTTTTATTGCTGTTGTTTTCAGTAGTTTTCAATGCTATTCGTTTATTCATTTTGATTGTTGTCCTTGCCAGACAAACTCACTCGCTCACTCACTCACTCACTCTCCAAGAGTGCGAATTGTGTGGAAAATGTAGTTATCAAAAATTAAGGAAAATCGATTACAAAAATATTTATGCAGAATATTTTTATGATCCCTTTTTTAATTGAAATATGTATATTTTTCATTGAGTTACAATTACAAAATACTATGGTATACAATAGTAAGTTCAATTAAAAATTTGGGTTTTGTTGATACAATATAGATAGAAGTACTAAACAAGGTTTAGAGAACAGTTGATGGTAGTCAGAATTAGAAGCAAAGTGTTAAAATTTAGAGAGCATAGAGAAGAGTTTTTGAACATTTAACATTGTTATTTCTGAAGTTGTTATATAAACAAAAATAAATTATAATAATATTCATATTTTATTTAGTTTTAAACATATGTGCAACACCTCAATACCTTAACTCCAAGGAATCTATTGCTAATGGCAATTATAGTTTGATAATTGGTAGTTTAATAACTAAAATATTTTTGATACTTATGGTAAATGGAAAATCATAAGGAAAACTTCTATGAAAAACGTTATAGTTTTCTGTTTAATTTTAACTTCAGTTTTTATTATTCTTTCCACAAACTATAAATATGTATAATATACTTATGGTATTTTAAACTCTGTGTTAATACACTTTTAGTCAGTAATTTGTAATGTTATACAGATAAAATAAATAAATACAATATTTGACTTTTTTATCCTTTGGATGCTTTAGATTTAGATTCTCATTAGGTAGGTACATACATAGATTAGAACCTCCTGATTTTGTTGTATCACGCCATATTTTTTTAACTTTTGAAAATTGGTCAAAAATTACATGTTTAAACTCGGTAAAAGATTATGTATTTCAACAGAACAAAAATGTAGTTATGTATATTTTCCAATGCATTTGAAATATTGGTGGGCCTCGTTTAACACGGAAGTTACATTCCTAGAAAATATCGCATTGAGCGAAATCCTATTAAGCGAGACAAGAAGCCATTACAATAAGGCGGTTACGTTCCTAGATTTTAAACCACGACAAAGAAAACAAAAAATTTTTGGTTTTTTAATTCACTTATTTTATTATCGTATACTTAAACTCTTCAACTCTTTAAATTTAGTATTCAAACATACATATAGCATACATAAGTACTTAATTCTTCAACATACTTCAGCGGTTTTGGGAAAACTGCACTCTTGTTAGGATAAGACACATTTTTCTAACTCCCTATTAAATTTTACATTTCTTTCAATGTTTACATCTGAGGTTATGAAAAACATTTGAGGCTTTTGGCTTATTCCAAACCTTATTGAAGCTTTCCCAGAGTTAAGCCATCTATAACCTCAATATCTTCACAACTGCTGTCATCAGACTTCTAATTTTTTCCATCATTCACAGCAATTTCAATTAATAATTTTTCATCGAGGTCTTTGTTTGCCAACAACTCTTGAATATCCTCGATAGCCATATCCTTGAAGCCATCACCTTCAATTAAGTGAGCAAAATTTTTAATTTCATCTAGCCCACATTCTGGCAATTGAAGTACGTTCAAGAATTACCAGCCAGATCTTCTTTCGCTTTAAAGTCTAAATTTTTCTTTTAAATATTTTATGGTTCATCAGAAATTCGATCTTACATCGTGACTTGAAAATGCCAACGGTACTTGAGCAAATCAATTTCTTTAGCAGCCGTTATAAAAATCTACTGCTCCAACACCCTAATCCCCTAGCAAGGGCCCTAATATACAACAGAGCTCCACGAAGGTTAAAACGACTTCACCCTAACGACCTCCCCAACAAGGGCTCGTAAACACGACTCTCCTTAAACTCACATGATTATTATTAAAAATGATACTAATATTTAAGAACCTTTTGGTTAATTAGACGTTAAAAAAATAAAAATAAATAAAAATATTTCTGCAGATACTCAAGCTTTTGAATTTTTTTTCCAGTAAACCGGTAATATTCTCATGACTACATCTTTAAATGCATGAATGATTAAGGGTTTTTATACGAGCATAGGCTTCACCATATATTCTCCTGATCCATTACAGCACAGAAGAAGTGATGTTCGATATTTGGACACCTTAAATCCACTTGCTGTTTTTTCATTCCATTCACATTTTTATTGAACGCAAAAAAAAAAAACAAAATTTCTACTCCGGTTTTCTGGAGTGAAAATGGTTTTATCTATTCATTTTATGTTATTGATATGCAATTTAGTTCTTCAGTTTTTGAACTAGAATATTACAATTTAAAGCAGAGTTTTATTTTAGCATATTTTCCAATCATTTGTTTCATTCTCGCTATAAACAAAGCATTGGAAATCATAAACACAATGTACAAACTCAAGTTTATTTTTATGTTTTTAGGGTTCCGTACCCCAAGGGTGCCAACGGGACCCTATTACTAAGCCTACGCTGTATGTCCGTCAGTGAGATCTATCTCATGAACCGTAATAGGTACTACTTAGGAACATGGTACAATAATACAAGGTACCGCCACTTGGGCCTTTTACTCTCTTGAAATTTGCTCACTCTCAATTGAATTTGATAATTTGAAATTTGAAAATGCATTGAAAATTGAAGAATTTGAAGAATTTTGCATGCATTTTGAAATTACGTTCAACACTAAATGCATTATTTCAGCGTTCTATACACTGAGATGCGAATGACGTCAAAAATTGAGAACGACACATAACTGTAAACTAATGGCGCCACCTCTATTTCTTACAACATGACCTAGGTATATTGCGAGCGAGCTGAAATGAGCGCACAAGTAAACATACTACGCATTTACAAAGAGAGGGAGAGAGTTGAGAAAAAGAGAACAGTTGCTTTTTTTAGTTTTAAAAATACAGTGGAACGTCACTTAAGGGACAACGCATTTTACTATCTAATTGAGATTTACTGGTGACGTCAAGTGCAGTAATCACTGTATTTTTGTGTGCGCTCAACACGTTCGCCTGAGAGTAATGGCAATATACAAAACATATGAAAATATTTCAACAAATAATGAATAGGTTTGTGAATATAATCAAATCACATTCATTGTAATGAATTTGAATTTCTCTCATATTCATTATAAGTTACATTATGAATAACTTGTTTTTCTCTGCATATTGAATGTGGTTATTATTACAAATCATACAATGAAACATAAGTAGTTTGAAAAGTGATTCAATCAATGCGCGCCTATAATAGGTAGTCACTTAAAATGTTCGTAGAATGTGTATTTCTATTGCCGCTATAACACCACATAATAAAATTTTCGTGAAAATCTACCAGTAAAGTCGATTTTTTTAATTATTGATATCACAGATATCAAATTATATTGTTACATATCCAAATTAATTATTGCAAAACAATTCTAGACAAGATATGTCTTAGAATGAAACCAATCAGTTTACATTGCCTACCAAATAATATTTCTATATTGCAAAAAATTCTCATTTCCCAGCTAGAGTGTGAAAATTTTATTTGTTTTTTGATTGTTTTTTGTTGGCCTTTCAACTTCATGCTCCAATTCCGGTTAAGCTCATATTTCATAAAATTACAAATTTACACAAATTGCACAACACTGGCGAATAACAACAGATTTATTATTTCAAAAAGAACTTTATGAGATAAAGTTGTTTTTAAAAAACAAACAAACAAACAAATATAGAAAACTATTCTTATGCTTACCATGGGCAAGCATCATGAGAATATATTGAGATACTCATACACCCACCTCTGAACACTTATACTCGTACATACATATATAAACATAATCCCATACTCCATCGACAGTTTTCAGTTTCTGTGTTTCTGAACAAATCGCGCAAACTGTGATTTACAATTTTGGTTGCCATCTACAGAAAGTAAAAGAGTTAGGAGGCAAAAGTATCTCGAGTATCGTCTCTCAAGCTTTTTTGCTCTTGCACACAACAAACATACATTCTATGATTTCGTGTTTACCAAAATGTGGCACAAAAATACTAGTACCGCATGCTTGAAACAAGAACTACAACAATATAAACAACAGTCAAGCGCCTCTCTAATACCACACATTTTTAGGCGTGGCAATTGTATATTGCATATGGATGTATGAGTGTACACATCCTTATGTCTGACCAGCCGTTGGAGAAAGGCGTTTGTAGCCGTTAACTTGGCTTCTGGGTCACGTTGAAAAGCGAAACAAAAAAAACTCGCGTCGTGGTTATTTTTCAAAATAGAAGATCTACTACTTTTTGTTGCTGTTATTTGTTGTTTTTCTTTTTTTTTTAGGTGTTACTTTGCAGCAACAGCAGCATTAGTAGATTCGTGGTCCTTCAGTCTTTGCTCTTGATGAAAGTACCACTACCAGTAACAAAATCAGAAGAAGGAGAAGAAGAAGAACAGCTTTGGTGTTGGCAACTGCCACTTCCTGGTGGTCCTTGTGGTTGATGCTGATAGTTTTACTTTTACGTAGTTGTTTTTGTTTTTTTGTTGAACTTGTTTTCTTCTCTTATTGGTAAATGGCAAGTTAATGGCAGGAGTATTCGTACAGTTGACGTCCGTCTGCTTGGTCGCTCCTTTTACATTCGTATAACATAATTTCAACATTTCCTTCTTTTTTTCCAAGCATTTAATTAAAAGTTTGTAATTAGTAAATGGATTTTTTCCGTTAAGTGGTTTTACGCGTTTTTGAGGTTTATTTTTTTTAAATTTGGTTGTTCGAATTTTTCGGAAATGCTCTTATGCATGAAGATGTGAATGACATCACAGGATGTTGAAGGTAATATTTATTTATGAGCTTAAAGTTAGTTCATTGTGACGAAGTCATGAACTAAAAGTGTTTTCATAATTCAAAATGAACGAACAAAATAATGAAGTTTCATCATAATAGACTATTGTATATTTAATTACTAAAATCTGTCCGTCGTGGACACGATCAAGATGATGTGCCAAACATCATCATAATCTTTTTCAAATGTTTATGTGTGCGTCTCATATACAATGTTTAAGGGAATATCCAAAACGAGACTTCTCTCAATTCTCTCTTTGACTCTCTCTCTCTCTCCCTCTTTCTATGCTGCGTCCTGCAATCAATCTCATTTACGCCTTCACAAGGTAAGAGATAAATTTGGGCAAGTGCAAGTGAGCGCAGACGTGAGCGCTGGAGGGAAATATTTTGAAGTGTCAGCGGCTAGTAAACGTGTGTCCAACTTCGCTGTATGTTGTATCAAAATGTTTGATGCACCAGGTTTCATTGTGCCTATGGTATTATGTAGCAACCTCTCGAAATGCCCGAGAGTCTCCGAAAAATGTTCTACCTCCCAAACTGGCGGTCCGCAATAATTTACCTGGTTTTTTCGAAAATAAAATTAATATTCAACAACAAAATAACAGGTCCAAAGGCACTGAAATTCATGATTGATTTGATAACAAAGCTACAGAACAGAAAGACTGATCAATCTTATGATAAATCTGGCATCTGACATTATTAGACTACAAGATAATGGAAAAAAGGGCTAAAAAATTGACATACTGTACGATGAGGTAGGAATTTTAAGCGAAATGCAACCATATCTCATTCAAGTGAATCGAGTCAATTTACGATGGGTTGACTTCTTTGCGAAATCAAAAGACCGAAATCTCTGCACTGAATTGAAAAAGCTTGTCACGTTAGTTTTCTCCATTCCAGTCTCTTATGCTTTTTGCGAGCGCATATTTAGCATAATGGAACAAGTGTGGAGCAAGGAAAGGAACGGAATCATAAAACCTTTTATAATTATGTGCTAAAAAACCATGAAATATATTAAATGCTTCTCGACAACAATGTAAAAGAAATACACAAATATTTACGACTTTGATTCTACTTCTACCTAATCAAAACCCCCACCCTCTCCCGGATTTATTAAAATTCTCCCTTGTTGGATCGTTTCAGAAATGGTAACCCTACGCTTGTGCCTTAAGTTTCTATATAAAGTATTTAAACACTCCAAAACTTACTTCTTCCTTTTAAGTCCTCTACTGAATTTTAAAACTGCTCCCTACACCATATTGTAAAGAACAAATACAATGAGACACATTCGAGTATTCTTGTTGTCGAGTTGATCAATGTTATTTATTTACGACTATGGTTTATTATCTTGTAGAAGGAATTCCATCTTGCACGACCTTCCGCTGTCACATGTATTGCACAACTACCTGCTGCTTGCCGTTCCATCACTTGTCTTTGACAATATTTCTTGCTTCTGTAGTCATACCTTAGTAACAGACACCTCTATGTGCAGCAACAAAACTCAGCATACGCCCTCCATTCCATTAATGCAGTAGTTTCGCATAGATTCGTTACTTTACACCATTTGTACCGCAGACATGCCCATCGCAAGCGATCTTGCCACGTAGGCTGATGATACGGCGATCATAGCAGCAAGCTAAACTCTTGCAGAAGCATCACAATACCTGCAGGTGATAGCAAAATTATTAACAAAGTGCAAAATCAAGGTCAACTCTCAGAAATCACTTCAGATCACGTTTGCTTTGAGAAAAGAAAACTTCCCACAATGGCATAGCTATCCCACAGATTTAAATAACACACTTTATATGTTTACTTAGTGATCTAACTGCATTACTTTGAAGTCCTTATGTGACGTCCATTTTATCCATAGCCCGCTTTTCGGAACGTAGAATAACTCCATACAACTTAAAAGTTCTCCCCAATTTTTTTTTTTTTTTTGCCTTCTGCTTCATTATATTTCAGCGGTCAAAAGCACTTATATATATACTAGAGGGCTGCATGCACGCACACAGCCTAACAGGCACACTGAGTAACACTGAGTGACACTCAAAAACTCGTGTGGGACATACAGAAAAAACAGTTTTTTGGGTTTGAGTAAAAATTTAACCAGATCATTCAAATTGAGTGAATTTTTCATTCATTATTCATTCTTTGTTTGACTATTGCTTCTTGCGCTCTTGCAAATCACTTAAATTTATAAGTATGTATTGTATATCTGACGAAATGTATCCTTATGTTAAAGGTATTATGTTTAAGTCCGAAATATATACTTACTAATAATATAATATTATTGTATTATCTTCTGATTTTCTATTCCCTCTTTACAATACATAAAACCATGCAAGCCAAATTTAGAAAATTTACATTTTGAATATCAATAAGCTCAACAATATGAGTTACTAAGTTACAGAAACGAACAGATATTGAACAAATGTTTCAAAGCAAAATGAAAGAAATTTTTGATATTACTTCACAATGGCAGGAAAGCAATTAAAATTTACAATATAATATCATAAAGGAAGTTTTATTGTTGACTTTGGAAGATTTTAAAATTTAAGTTTTCTTCTCTTGCTGCAATACATCGAAGTTGGTTTCATATAAAATATTGATTGACATTTGGTATCTGTGCTTCATTCATAACCTGAACGAACTGAACCATGAACATGACATCATGTCAAAAAAGAAGAAGCATATTGTGAGTATAAAAGAGAGAAGGATAGTGCAATGTGATGTGATTCGGAAGTGGTCAGAAATTGAAGATAGATAAAGTTAAATAAGGAAGAGTAAAAAAAATCGAATTTCAT
This sequence comes from Amiota communis, assembly GCA_037043315.1. NCBI lineage: Eukaryota > Metazoa > Arthropoda > Insecta > Diptera > Drosophilidae > Amiota > Amiota communis. The sequence goes on from JBAMAV010000332.1 coordinate 72,969, forward strand.
TTTCCAAGAATAAACGTAACTAAGCTCAGAATTTAAGAAGAATGATTGATGTTAAAAGTAGTTGCTACTATGGTTACCCTCAACATTTAGTAGAATTTTATTCTTGTACATGTGCACATTGTTTCATACATCTCCTTTACTTTTTCACTATGGCACATGGTCATATACATATTAATTATTTCTGAATTTAGCTTCTTATATTTCCAATATTTCCAATTTTCCGTATTCAATCCTCTTTTACTATTGTTTGCTTCGACATCTTAAGTAGAAAATGAAAATCAGAATAAGTAACATTGCATACAGACATAGCAGACCTAAGTGTACTATCTGCTATCTGAATGAATATATTTCTTTTTGCGGATACCATTTGGAGATTCTCTATCTGTTGTCAATAAAAAATAATGATAAAAAAGACATAATTTGAACACAAGCGTAAATGAAATTTCATTTTGATTTGTAACTGATGCCGAATCTTAAATAAACATAAAGATACATAAATACGAGTATACATACAGCAAAATTCTACTATTGTGAATAAAATAAAATGAACAAAAATAAAATATTCCTTAAATAAATCTATCTATATATATCTTATTTGTGGTTTTCATCTTCTACGTCTTTATTTTATTCTATTTTATCCTAACATGATGTGCATTTTAACAATTTCCGGCTTATTCTGGTCATCTCCATTGCTCATTTGATGTGTAATGTCTTTCACTTGTAGTGGAGCAAATTACAAGTAACATGTCAGCAATTGGATTGTATGCAACGTCATGCTGAAGGACATGGAGATTTGTGGCAGAAACAGGCAATCGTCTTAAATGAGAATCATCATCATCAACAACAACAACAGCAGCAGCAGCAGCAACAACAGCAACAACAACAACATCATGTAAAGACTGATATGGCTGTGGTATTATTATCGACAACATCATCAACGGCGTCAGCATCATCGCCAACACCCTCATCATCGACAATGACAACAACAGCAACAATAAACACAACATCAACAATAACACCCGGTACGGAAGCCCCATCAATATCACCATCAATACCACCACCAATATCACTACCATTGGCGCCGCCCTTATCGGGCCAGGGAACAACAATGATTGTGGGTGTTGATGTATGTGCGGCAACGGCATCGCAAACGACAATGACAGCCACTTCCGGTTTAAATGCAATAGAAAATATACAAGCAACAACAATTGGACCAATATCAGGAGCACCAAAGACACCAACAACATTACCACTAACACCAGGTCAAGGAAAAATAGAAACGGTAACATCAACGGAAGTTGCTACATTGGCCACAACCAACAAAAAACTTACAAGACCATTGACAACTACGACGATGGCCACGTCACCACCACCATCATCATCAACATCATCGTCAGCATTACTAAAACCTAATGATTGGGTTGTAATTCCGGTGTTTGCGGATATTGTTAAATTAGCATTGATTGGACGTGAGGATTGCCTACAACGGTAAGTAATTTAGCTCAAATTTATTGCCAATGTTAAGTTGTTTCTGATTTACTTTATAATTAAAGATACTTATTCCATTACAACTTTAAGTACAATTAAATGGATGAGTATTTTGATATTTTCAAGAAAAATAATTTAATATAAAAAAAAAAAATGACCATGGCCTTGGTGATACAATTTTAATTAAATGAGACTGCAAAATAAACAAGTCAACAAGTAAACAACATAAAATTCACTATGCTGGAGTGTTTTTTATGATGGGAACATTTTAAGAGGTCATATCACAACGACAGCGATAAATGATGATGTGCAATCCACATGCAAGAAATCCATATATATAATTTAATCACACCATTTCAAAAACT
>JBAMAV010000333.1:0-13069 GCA_037043315.1 Amiota communis
CAAAGGCCTCCGCAGCTCAGCTCTTAGCTTTCAATCAATACTATGGAAGAACTCTATTAAATATCTCGGTTCGATTTTAGCAAACTAAAATTCCATTCGCATATTAGTTTGACAGTTTATAATACTAATAAAACCAGAAGACTTTTTTTATCAATTTATTAATAGGAAATTAGAACTATTAATAAAAATAAATTTAAAATTAAATTTTTAAATCAATATTACTGCCAATAATGTTATATTGCTCGGAGGTTTGGGATGATTGTGCTACTAGTCACCGTAAAAAACTTCAAATATTACAAAATAATCTAATGAATACCTAAAAAATTTGGAAATACCTAAGCAAACGAATCTCATGCGATCTTTTCAATTTCTGACATGGACATCTAAAGATCCCTGTCAAAAAGTTTTAAATAAAATAAAAAGAATTAATGAATTTAATTTTTAAAATATTTTATTTATCAATTTTCAGATATTTTTAATAAATATATAATGATAATCTTTGCCCGAAATGAGCTTTGGTTGAAGTTGTAAACAGTGTTTATAAAAACCTATTTAACAGGTCACATATCCGAATAGTTACAGCGCCCCACAAAGCTTATCTTTGGTGATTGCAAAAAAAGCTAAAGAAAAGAAGCGATGAAGATAACACGGATATAATATTTCACTGTACCGAAACCAAAGATGTTTTGCATCAAATTCTTCAAATTCTTAAATTTTCAGTGCATTTTCAAATTATGTTCAACACTAAATGCATTATTTCAGCGTTCTATACACTGAATATGCGAATGACGTCAACAATTGAGAGTGAGCAAATTTCAAGAGAGTAAAAGGCCCTAGTGGCGGTACCTTGCATTATTGTACCATGAAACCAAACAACAGCAACGACCCGTGCACTTCCCTTCTCGACAAACGCAAATTGAGATAGAGAATTCTTTTGTATGTTCGCTCGCAACAACAACTACGGCACGCACAGAGAGAGAGGACAGAAGAGCATCTTCGGCTAGCTGGTCGGTTATTCGGTCACTCGTTCGTACGCCCTTCGTAAAGTAAACACACATCAGTAAATCATTTTTTATCTCTCTCTCACTCATGCATAAACATTCATTTTGATTACTGTAACGCTTTTTTCGAACTTATACCTCGCTAAAGAAGTTTCACTTCAAAAAGTCATAAGAACACCGACGCTTTGTAACAATTAGATTTAAAAGAATCTATTAACATTTGAAATTTTGGTGGATAAATAATGGTAATAATCTCTGCGAACATCTATATAATTATGACTAAAATTATAGAAACTGCTTATGCAAAAAACAAAAAAAGTACGGACATATGTATATATATGTATGTAAATTAAAAACTATTCAACCCTAACAAAAATAAGACTTCAAAATGCCAACTCGCAGAAGGAAAAGTTTATCAAAAACACACAGACTATCGCTGAAGTCAAGCATGAGTAGCATCAGGAGCAGCAGCAGCAACAGCAGCAAGGCAACAACAAAGGAAAACAGGTTCTGAAATTACATTGTGATCTATGCGATTTAACACTTACTTCAGTGGCTCATGCAAATCAACACTACGAAGGACGCAAAGACAAATCGGTAGAGGCTTTAAAATCAATACCATCTAGATCTGGGTACTATGGAACAAATGGGAAATGGGTGCGTACTGGTTCCAACTCCACCGGGTCGATGTATATAGGCGCCAACGCTTTACCAACAACACCACCACCATCTACCCAAAATAATGGGAAACCATATAAGGAATCGAATAATGTAGAAATAGCAACACCTATTGATCTGGAGGAATTTTTGATAACAGTAAAGGAGGAAATGGAACTAAAAAAAAACAAGATGACCAGGAAGCTGAAGCACAAGCTCACATATTGTATTGTGAGATATGCGATTTAAAGCTTACTTCAAGGAGTGATGCAAAAAATCATTATAGAGGACGACGTCACAAGTTGGTACGTGACAAACTATCTAAACCATCTGGTGCCGGCCATTATGATAATGATGGGAAATGGGTACGTACCGACACACAATCTATACCAAAATCTGTTGATTCAAAAGGATTCTGGTGCAAAATCTGTAGCATAAATTTAACATCACCCATTGACTACGAAGTTCATAGTAAAGGTATTAAGCATCTAATGAAAGCCAAATGAATCTAAAATAATACCAGATGAAAATTTAAAGCAAGAATGTTTTTTACAGAATTATAAAAAGAAAAAAAAAATAAAAAAAAATAAGATTTAAAACGAACTGCAAAAATAAAAATTGAATTATATTTTAGTAAAATAAGGAAATAATAATATTGTTTTAATGTTAAACAGAAAAATCATCAAAATCCGTACATTAACACTTTTACCTTACCCGTGCAGTTCTCTAATAGAAAACAATTTTTGTGATTTTTATGAGGAACTAAGGAATGAAGTTACATCTACGCACTTTCCCAATTAATTTGATCATCAAATTTACTCTCAAAATTTCCAACACTGGACTCGTTGTTTTAAATCAATTAAATATTTCCCTTCTCTAGGTGGCTTTTTAATTTTGATATTAATTATTAATATTATTTCGTTGTTCTGATTTTGATGATTTTTCTGTTTAACATTAAAACAATATTATTATTTCCTTATTTTACTAAAATATAATTCAATTTTTATTTTTGCAGTTCGTTTTAAATCTTATTTTTTTTTATTTTTTTTTTCTTTTTATAATTCTGTAAAAAACATTCTTGCTTTAAATTTTCATCTGGTATTATTTTAGATTCATTTGGCTTTCATTAGATGCTTAATACCTTTACTATGAACTTCGTAGTCAATGGGTGATGTTAAATTTATGCTACAGATTTTGCACCAGAATCCTTTTGAATCAACAGATTTTGGTATAGATTGTGTGTCGGTACGTACCCATTTCCCATCATTATCATAATGGCCGGCACCAGATGGTTTAGATAGTTTGTCACGTACCAACTTGTGACGTCGTCCTCTATAATGATTTTTTGCATCACTCCTTGAAGTAAGCTTTAAATCGCATATCTCACAATACAATATGTGAGCTTGTGCTTCAGCTTCCTGGTCATCTTGTTTTTTTTTAGTTCCATTTCCTCCTTTACTGTTATCAAAAATTCCTCCAGATCAATAGGTGTTGCTATTTCTACATTATTCGATTCCTTATATGGTTTCCCATTATTTTGGGTAGATGGTGGTGGTGTTGTTGGTAAAGCGTTGGCGCCTATATACATCGACCCGGTGGAGTTGGAACCAGTACGCACCCATTCCCCATTTGTTCCATAGTACCCAGATCTAGATGGTATTGATTTTAAAGCCTCTACCGATTTGTCTTTGCGTCCTTCGTAGTGTTGATTTGCATGAGCCACTGAAGTAAGTGTTAAATCGCATAGATCACAATGTAATTTCAGAACCTGTTTTCCTTTGTTGTTGCCTTGCTGCTGTTGCTGCTGCTGCTCCTGATGCTACTCATGCTTGACTTCAGCGATAGTCTGTGTGTTTTTGATAAACTTTTCCTTCTGCGAGTTGGCATTTTGAAGTCTTATTTTTGTTAGGGTTGAATAGTTTTTAATTTACATACATATATATACATATGTCCGTACTTTTTTTGTTTTTTGCATAAGCAGTTTCTATAATTTTAGTCATAATTATATAGATGTTCGCAGAGATTATTACCATTATTTATCCACCAAAATTTCAAATGTTAATAGATTCTTTTAAATCTAATTGTTACAAAGCGTCGGTGTTCTTATGACTTTTTGAAGTGAAACTTCTTTAGCGAGGTATAAGTTCGAAAAAAGCGTTACAGTAATCAAAATGAATGTTTATGCATGAGTGAGAGAGAGATAAAAAATGATTTACTGATGTGTGTTTACTTTACGAAGGGCGTACGAACAAGTGACCGAATAACCGACCACTAGCCGAAGATGCTTTTCTGCCTCTCTCTTTGTGTGTGCCGTAGTTGTTGTTGCGAGCGAACATACAAAAGAATTCTCTATCTCAATTTGCGTTTGTCGAGAAGGGAAGTGCACGGGTCGTTGCTGTTGTTTGGTTTCATGGTACAATAATGCAAGGTACCGCCACTAGGGCCTTTTACTCTCTTGAAATTTGCTCACTCTCAATTGTTGACGTCATTCGCATATCAGTGTATAGAACGCTGAAATAATGCATTTAGTGTTGAACATAATTTGAAAATGCACTGAAAATTTAAGAATTTGAAGAATTTGATGCAAAACATCTTTGGTTTCGGTACAGTGAAATATTATATTCGTGTTATCTTCATCGCTTCTTTTCTTTAGCTTTTTTTGCAATCACCAAAGATAAGCTTTGTGGGGCGCTGTAACTATTCGGATATGTGACCTGTTAAATAGGTTTTTATAAACACTGTTTACAACTTCAACCAAAGCTCATTTCGGGCAAAGATTATCATTATATATTTATTAAAAATATCTGAAAATTGATAAATAAAATATTTTAAAAATTAAATTCATTAATTCTTTTTATTTTATTTAAAACTTTTTGACAGGGATCTTTAGATGTCCATGTCAGAAATTGAAAAGATCGCATGAGATTCGTTTGCTTAGGTATTTCCAAATTTTTTAGGTATTCATTAGATTATTTTGTAATATTTGAAGTTTTTTACGGTGACTAGTAGCACAATCATCCCAAACCTCCGAGCAATATAACATTATTGGCAGTAATATTGATTTAAAAATTTAATTTTAAATTTATTTTTATTAATAGTTCTAATTTCCTATTAATAAATTGATAAAAAAAGTCTTCTGGTTTTATTAGTATTATAAACTGTCAAACTAATATGCGAATGGAATTTTAGTTTGCTAAAATCGAACCGAGATATTTAATAGAGTTCTTCCATAGTATTGATTGAAAGCTAAGAGCTGAGCTGCGGAGGCCTTTGACTGTACTTTCAAAAACAGTTATATTAAATCTGAGAGGTGGCAACTTTTTAGGTATGTATTTTAATTATAACAATTTAGTGCTACCGTATGTGAAGATTTCCCAGACACACCTTCGTTATTAGTCATAAAACTATGATACAATACAATTAAAAAATATATAAATTTGTTGTACAGTTTCACAAAAGTTTGCATTTCTATAACCCCTTTTACTGCATTATTAACTAACAAATTTACATTATGAGCATCTGGCTCAATATCTCTTATGAGTTTTTGAACTCCCCAATAAGTGGCTTTCATGTTATTAGCACCATCATATCCTTGTGAGTTTGATCCGTAACCTCAAGAAATTCTTTAAATGACTTAATTACGAGTTTGGAGTTCCATTTTCATCTTTCTCGATCACGCAGTAACGATAAAGTTCTTTCCTTCTTTTTATTTCTTGATTGTGGACTCTTCCTCTTCATCTAGTGTTACAATAACTGCCATTGTTGAAATACCAAACAAATAATGCAAATAATGTTTCGATTTATCGTGTCTTTCTATGGCTTCCAAACATTTTGTAGATCTTTAGGTGCCCTATATGCGAACAACCAACACGATTTACAATATATGCCTTTGGAATCAATAGAGAGTACGTAACCATGTACATTATAGTTTCACCGAAGACTTAGAAATTATGTTTTAATATTTTTCCAAGAAAGATCTATTGTCACTGTCTTGGGTTCACAAACCGTTTCATTTGATCATTGAGCCCTTTAAAGTAACCCTTATCAGTAAGAAATAGCAACATGTAAATTTTCCCACATCCAAAAATGTTTCACTGAGTTTTGATCGTAATTGGTTCTAGTTGTTTTGGATCAAAATATTCATTAGCCGGGGCCCCTACCAGCTGGAGGCCCATGGCATTTTGACGTCATGCTACCCTATTGTTACGCCACTAGTAACATTTGTTTTCCTAGAATAAAGATTGATTTTCCACCTATTAAAATATCTAGCAAAGTTGTGGGAAGCATCTTCAAGAAATTGCTGAATTTCAGTATAGCTATTGCTAGAACAATATAATGCAGTGTCATCAGTAAAGACTAAAGCATAACAATGGTTAAGAGTTGGAATGTCATAGGAATATAAATTGTATAGCATAAGACCCTGAGGTACGCCTGAGGTAATTAATTTTCTATTCGACTTAACATCATCCACCCAAACTGCAAATCATTTTTACAATCTGTATATCAAAAAAAAAAAAAAAACCAAAAACGAAAAAAAATAAAAGACAGTGAGATGGCAGAACAAAAACCAAGCAATCTGCATATGAAAATCGAAATTAGCTAGGTGAGCGAGTGAGATGACAACATTTTAACGAGTAACGAGGATTTTCTAATGATTATACAAATGTTACAGCTAACCAATTAGTTGTGGCACCGATGAACAATCGGACAGAGATGACTGTATTAGTTTACAGTCATTTTATTGTCCAATCTTAAAATTTATCAGAAAAAGGAAAATAGTTATTGTAATTACTATATTCCTTAGAATTACTTAATGCATAAATATTATAATTACATAGTAATTAAACAAACAAGCGGACCTTAGAAAGGGTTTGTCTACCTGTGGCGCTATAAAAGCGGGACTAGTTTCATTTGATTTATCATTCACAAACCAACTTGCAAAGTATAACAACATAAATTGTGTAACCAAATACTTTCAATTTTTCAATTTTATTTCGCAAACTAAAAACAAACATCGATAATACAATGGCAGCATCAATTGAAGATATTTATATTCACTGCGATGAAATTGACTTGAGTGACATTAAAATTCAACCAACAAATGTACAACTTACGAAGTTCTTCTACCTAAGAGAAATACGCAATAAACGGTTTATGAATTTCCAAAAGGCCCTACCATTAAAGATTACGCTGGCAGAACATATACTTGAAGCATCTCAACAAAATAATATGGATAACACTTGCGAGGAAAAGTACCAACGTTTAAGTCGCTTTACAATTAAATGTAAGGCCACTTTCATGCGCTGCTTGCCCTACATGAAAGAAATTAACCAAAATAATATAAAGGAATTACGCGAAAAATGTAGAGCACGCCAACTGGATATTTTGAAATTAGTCAAAAATAATAGACGAATTTCGTATCAACCAATACGGCCTTACATCGATTCGGTGGCAATAATGAAGGAGCAAGAAGATGTGGCGACTATGCTGGAGAATGAGAAGGTGGAGAATGACGATGTGGAGGAGGAGAACGAAACGATAACATCACCACCACCAGCAAAACGACCCAGGATAGAATAGCCACCAAAAGCATGGCAACCAAGAAGGTGGAAGGAGTTCATGAAAAAAAAAGTAAAGACAAGAAATGTAATTTCAATTTCATTGTAAATTTAGTTTATTTATAATAATTAATTTAAGAATTACATATTGTTTTTTATATTTTAAATAAAAGTTTAAAAATTATTATTAAAAGAAAGTTGCTTGCATTTGTTTAATTTTATATATAAATTGAATTCTGTTTTAATCTGAACTATTCAAAAAAAAAAAGAAATTTCATTAGCTAAATGACACATTTATGTGGGAATTTATAAAGCGCTTCATTGTCATAAATAAAGTGAACCTGACTCTATATGAAATAATTAACCACCACATTCTATTATTGAGAACTAAATGATTTCTTAGGTTAACAGGTAAAATTGATTATGATGAACTATACTAGGAATCTTCGAGACTCTTCACAAAATATCGTATTAAGTAGAATATTTTAATAAGTAATAAAATATCTACATATCGGGGCGGGTAGTATCGATACACTACTGTAATTGTTTTTGTAGAAATTAGTAGTAGTGCAATTGTCGGATATCGATTCTGTCCATAACATATGTTTACATGTACGTATCAACCAAGTCGTCTTTTGTAAAACATATATTTATACTCTTCACGAGAGTGAATATTATTATAAGTTTGTCATGAAGTTTATAACACCCAGAAGGATACATCGCAGACAACAGAAAGTATATATATTTTTGATCAGCTTGATGAAACGAGTTGATTTTGTCATGTCCATCTGTCCGTCTGTATGCAAACTAGTCCCTCAGTTTTTGAGCTAGAGAGCTGAAATTTTGTACATAAGTTTCTTTTACCATACCGCAGCACATTTGTCGGAATCAACCGAATCCGACCACTTGGGAGGGTACCTCCCATACAAGCCCCGTTTTAAATAAATGTTCTTATTAGAAATTTTTTTTAGTTTTTTGACGTATCGAATTGAAATTGGGACACAATAAGTTCCTGGTCCATATTCATCAACCATATAAATTTCATGATCCTAGAGTTACCAGGAGGAGTACTTACCATACAAACCCCCCTTTAAATTAATGTTCTTGTAAGAAAAAGTATTTTGTTTTTTGACGTATCGAACTGAAATTTGGACAGTTTCTGGTCTATATCAATCAACCATGTAAACTTCATGATCGTAGAGTTACCAAGAGGGATACCTCCCATACAAACCCAAATTAAATGACAAACTTATAAAGAGTAAAAGTACAATAAAAGTGCCACTCAAACTGAGCTCATATTTGATACTCAAACTTTGTTCTTAGTTGATACTCAAACATATAGTTGGATGCAACCCGGAGGAGCGTGAAGAGTATTACATCTTTGGCATAGCCAATGATAGCCTTCTTTCTGGTTTTATTGTACATATGAGTCATATGATATGACTTCACTCTTCGGAGAAGCGAAATTTGGAGATCTAGAGGGTATTGCCTTTTCTGGCGTCGCGTTTGCTTACTATTGTCCAACAGGTTGCTTGCCAAGGTGATGTTCATGGTCCTCCAACGTGATAAGGTCTCTGTTACTGTACTGTACTGTTACTGTGTAAGTTGGGCATTGTAGAACGTTGCTATCATAGCAAGCGAACCTCTTGTCCTTCTAATCTTCTTAAATAGCCAAATTCTGGTTTTTTAAGAATCTTCCTTACGTCAATAATATAAGTAAGTATCACATAAATAAAAGAACTCATTTAGCTTTAATTTCAATGTAAACATACCTTATGTTTTAATTCAAATCATAAGAACATAGAATAAAGGTGACACAGTTTTATAAGCATTACTATAAAATAGAAGAAAAGTGAAAAATGGTTAGTTGTTCCAATCATTTGAATTGATTTTGAGTTTCACTTATATTTTACTTCTGTAGTATGATTAATATTGCATTCACATGTTGATTTGCTCTCTGATAATGAATATGAGAGAAATTCAAATTCATTATAATGAATGTGATTTGATTATATTCACAAACCTATTCATTATTTGTTGAAATATTTTCATGTGTTTTGTATATTGCGAGCGAGCTGAAGTGAGCGCACAAGTAAACATACTACGCATTTACAAAGAGAGGGAGAGAGTTGAGAAAAAGAGCACAGTTGCTTTGTTTAGTTTTAAAAATACAGTGGAACGTCACTTAGGGGACACCTTATTGAGATTTTCTGGTGACGTCAAATGCAGTGATCACTGTATTTTTATGTGCGCTCAACTCGATCGCTTGCGAGTAGTGGTTGTTGATGTTCAAAGTGTCTTTTTCATCCCTCATAATTTTTGTGTTTAAATAAAAAAGACAAATAATGAATAGGTTTATGAATATAAGCAAATCACATTCATTATAATGAATTGGAATTTCTCTCATATTCATTAACAGTTACATTATGAATAGCTTGTGTTTCTCTTATTCCATTTACATTTTATTTGTACAATGCATATTGAATGTGGTTATTATTACGAATCATACAATGAAACATAAGTAATTTGAAAAGTGATTCAATCAATGCACGCCTATAGTACAAACATAGTGCACGCTAAAGCTGAAGATGAAAAAGCGTGCACAAGGAAACTTAAGTATGAAAACGCTCTAAAGTGCGCACAGTACAGGCGAAGCGTTTTCATATGTTTCCTTGTATACGCTTTTTCGTCTTCAGCTTCGGCGTGCACTATGTTTGTAAGATTAAGTTCTACTTCAAAGCAAGAAAGTAAATGAGATTTCAATATGGTATGTCTTTATTTGCATAAAATAATCATTACTCAATTTTGCTTTAAAAGTGAATTTACTTAATGTTGTACCCTAAAACGCAAGAGCATAGGAGGATTTAATATGGTAAATCTTGTACTTATACTTTGAGTGAACTCAATTGTATTGTCATAAAATAATATAAAAGTAGTTAAATAAAATAAGTACTTAAATAATTTTATATGAAAAATATAGTATCATCATCATTAAAGTATATATTAGTGAGTTGTACTCACCTTCTTAGGCACCCCAAGAAATATTAGTATGTATAACAATCATCGGTTGCTTCAAGCTACAACATATACAACATAAGTATAATATTTGATCACTATGGCGCATCATTTTGTAAACAGCTACAAGAAATAGCAATAATATTAAATCACATAACATACATATGTATGTGTGTACGTATGTCATTGTATCCTGGAGTTAATTATATAAATTCCTAATGCCATTCCATTAATTTTATTCTTCCCCTTATTCAACAGTTTTTGAGTCCTAATTTCACATAACCAAAATGGTAACACAAAACAAGAACAAAATGCACACACACAAAACAACCAACATAACACTTACTTATGTTAAACTAAGGTAGAGTAGCGCATAAATACTATAAATAGATGCATATGTATGTACATATGTAACTGTTAATGTGTCGTGTCTATCAAATAATAAATTTTATGTTTTATTTTCAGTAAGCTACCTACTAATCAAAAAATTGTTGAACACAAAACTTGATAAAATGTTTTCAATGTAAAAGACAGTGACTGAGACAGCGACGGTAACTGCGACAGAACTACGACTACACAAAACACACAAATGAATTCGATCGGTCTTTATGTTATATTTAACAACACTGTTTATAGTACAAAACACACACATGCATTGGAATACCGTTAGTTTTTGTGTGTAGCTCTGCAATAGTATTGTAGTACTCATTTACTAGTCACATTTCAGGGTGTGGGTAAAAGAGACAATGCCAAACGTTTGTCTGTTGATAGTATGGAGTAAGTAATAAATGGAAGGAGAACCGCAGATGGCAATGTCGCGGAACATAGAACATAGGAAAGTAGCATTCATACATATGTAAATATAATGATACAGTGGTACCACAATTTGTGGTATATTGAAAGTAACTAACATAAACATATTTTATTATTAGATTTATAAAAATAAATGTTTAATTATAATTTCTGGAAAAATAAATTCAGCAATAAAAATCTCTAATTACTATTAACAAGACAGAATATTGATTTCGGTTCCCAATTCTTGGAATTATTGTGTTAATTGTCAGTTTGCATGTATCGATTCGTGATTTTTGTTGTGAATATCTGATGAAGTTTTGTCATATGTTCATAAATATTTTAAGGTTTCTATGGTAGGTTTTTAAAACATTTATTCGATTAGGTTAGGTTAGGATAAACACGCCGAGTTCACCCAGAAGCATTATGGCCTATTGTGATGACTGATAGAATTTTTAAAACAAAATATCAATAAGTTGGTGGGATTGTGAGGGGGTTTGTGTATTCCACTACTGTCTAAGGTCGGTCCCAGAGATCACCCTCTACTTCTTAAACCAGCCTGAGAAGTCCACGTACAGAGCCAAGTCTCCACAAAAAAACAACAAAAAACATTTTGCTAAACTACCTAACTCCCCGATGAACGGTTTTGAGGTGTTGGATGCTCTCCGGTTCCTCCTCATCCTCTGTCACAGCTGTGTTATATGTTTCAATCAAGAGATTTTATTTATTCCATAGAAAGATTGAAATAACAACAGTCATTTTTTGGAAGTGAAGTGATCTACCTCTTGCAGTAATAGATTTTTTAAAAAACCAGCTTCAAGACAAAGAAAATATCTATTAGTTTACCCCAGTGTCATGTATCGCTTTGTAATAAGAATTGATATTGTAATCTTCAAAGAATCAATTTATAATTAATTTATGAAACATTGAAATTGATCTGATCAATATGTTCAACAGCATTCAACTTCTGAATTCTTTTTCTGTTGAAAATAATCAATATACATATATATTGACACTCAATCAATACGTTTTCGCCCTATAAATCGCCTGGCATGGACGGAATTCTTCCGATAATGCTACAGAAGCTACGGGACAAGGTAGTTCCGTGGCTAAGGTTGATTTTTAAGGCATGTATTCGTCTAAACCACATACCAATGAGTTGGAGAAGAGTCAAGGTAGTCTTCATACCAAAGGCTGGGAAAATTGGTCATGAGTCCTCAAAAGATTTCAGGCCAATCAGCCTAACATCGGTCCTCTTGAAGACGTTGGAAATGGTATTGGATTTCTATCTTCGATCCATTATTGATAAATTTCCCATCTCGACTTGCCAACACGCATACCTTAAGGGTAGATCCACGGAAACGGCTCTACATGATGTTGTCTCTCGCAGCATTCTTAGATATAGAGGGTGCTTTCAATAACGTTAGTACATGTGATATCCAGGATTCTCTAGATAGGATTTGCGTAGAGGAAGACATTGGGGAATGGATAGTTAACATGCTTAAAACCAGAACAGTGCAGTCAGAGTTAGGAAACTCGACTCTAATCAGATATGTCAGTAGAGGGACACCACAGGGCGGGGTAATCTCTCCACTGCTGTGGCAGTTAGTCATAGATAACATTCTCAAGGTTTTAGAGGAGACAGGGACAAGGGTAGTCGCCTATGCGGACGACGTTGTGATCATAGTATCAGGGATGTTTCCTAGTGTGATAAGCAACATCATGCAGGGAGCACTGGGGAGACTGTTAAAATGGGCCTCAGGATCTGGCCTAAACGTTAACCCAAGCTTTTCTCAACGAAAACGAAAATACCGACTTTCCCCTTCCTCTTCTGAATGGACCATAGCTTCATCTTTCAACAAGGCCAAGTACCTGGGAGTTATGCTGGACGCAAAACTCAATTGGAAATCCAATATAGAGCTTCGGGCTAGGAAAGCCTCTGTGGCCGCTTATTACTCTTGCAGAAGATTGCTTTGGAAGAGATGGGGCCTACGCCCTGAAATAACAGCATGTATGTACACAGCGATAGTACGTCCGATTCTTACA
>JBAMAV010000334.1:0-81926 GCA_037043315.1 Amiota communis
AAATATGAATGTATAAATTAATGAATCTGGAACTTTATATTGTTCATAGAATATATTTTGAAATAATAATAAATAATTTAATAATAATCAAATACGACACGAGTATTCCTAACTAATAATTTGTGGGAAAGATACACCTTCAACTAATGGCAAATGGCAATGAACTCGTAGTACTAAGTATACGCGTCTCTAATGTAACTGGAAGATTAGTTAAATGACGTGTATGCTTCTGTTTCTTCTTTTATCAAATACACACACAACACACACATGTGACTGAGATGATGGAAGGGAAAATACAATAAAAATGAAATGAAATGATGAAATTCTCACATACTCATGCCATTTAAGAAAAATCCAGCTACTTATGCATTTTAGCATTTACTTCAACGATTTTTCAACGTCTCCTAGAATTTCGGTAAAACGCATTTGGAATTTGTTGCACGTCGCAACAAATGTTATGTTGTGTTGTATTTTGTACTGAAAATAGAAAAGCAGAAGGAGAAGATCCTGCAGTAGAAGAAAAGCTAGAAAAATAGTTGCCAGAAATACACAAACGTGTAGTACAATATATAAAGTAAACTGAGCTAAAGACGTGCATGTCACATCCATATGTATGCATCTGTGCATGTATCTAGATATGTAGTATGTATGAGTATGTGTTTGCACGCACAAGTCATCTTAGAGCGTTGACATTTTGAGGTTATGCCAAAGTTAAGCTGAACAAAGTTTAAAGTTGAATGAACGTTCATAAGCGGCTTAAGCTCCCAACAAAAAAAAATAACCCAACTAAGCTAAAGTGAATTTATTTGCAGCAAACAGAAAATACAATAAATATATTGTAATTAATTGTGAGAATGGAAAGTAGTAGATACGTTTTTTCTTTTTTTTTTTTTTTGTAGGAAATTCACAGTCACTCATTCATTGCCATTCGACACGTTGGCATAATAAATGCCTAAAAGCATGCTACATTGCAATCATTGTTTAACTCAACATTTATCATATGAAAAATATATCGAAATGATATAGGACGAGAAAGAATTTCCTGAGAGAGAAAGAGAGAGTGCATGGAGATGAAGAGAATGTGAAATTTTTATTACACATTCATTAGATAAAATGAACGAAAGCGAGATTGTAAATTGCTTTTAATTAAAAACGAAAGCGTAAACACCTGTTGTCCTTGCCGACCTCGGCAACAACAAAGATCCCTGATAAAATCAGACAGATACTTACTACTATATTGTAGTATGGCAAAGAAAAAATGATAGCCTTGGTGTTGTACCAGTAACAACAGCACAACAGAAATTGTGGCAACAACTGAGTTTGTGGCAACGTCACTATCGTCAGTGGCAGCTGTTTGTTTTCTTACTCTATTACTATCGTTCTTTATACTCGTATGTATAGTACGAGTAACTACAATATTCTGTCTGTGAGTATCTCAGTTAAACTGTCAGTCCCCCTGTCTCCTGTTACGCTCACTGTGTTTTTGCCTGTTTATCTGTTTATTTGCTTCTTTACAATTCTCTTTGACGGAATTTGTATTGTAGTTTGTATGTTGTGTGTTGTGAAATCTGTGTCAGTTCTACAAAAACACACTACACGCACAAGCGTCTCAATATCTAAAGCTGTTCCTCTGTATTGTGGGTATTAATAATCGTGCCACTTCAACTTGGCTCTGCGTTCAACAAACAGTTTCAACTTTATTTACACTAAGACACAATACACAGGCAGTAACAACTGCCACTACTTGTAGTAAACTAAACTATTGTACACAAGAAACAAAGATCCAAAGATATCTAAACACACACATATGCCGCATTTGCTGCTTTACGACCACACGCGCATTTCTAATGCATATGTTGGGGGGTTCTTTATATATCTGTGAGTGTGTACAGTATATGCGTGTGCGATAAATGTTGGCAAAATATTGCTACTTGTCTATAAATCGCCAGCGAGGAGATATTGTGTGGTTCACACACACACACACACACTCGCAAACTTAAACTAAAGCAAACGTTTATTCACACACGCGCTTAGATACTGAAATTATTAAATAAGTGGTGGTAATAGAAAGACACCGGAAGGAGGGGAAAAGAGGAGGCAGTTCAAAAGTAGAAAACGCAGCAACAGCTGTTTCCACTTGCAGTGTGGTCTGGGGCTCATCTACAATATATACATATCATAGCTATCATCCATATTCTCTTCTTAAATTATACATGGTTGAGTGTTAAATAAATGAAATGAAATGAAATGAAAGAGATTCTTAGTCTTTTTTGAAATAAAGACTTATGCCTTTAAAGTTGTGGGGATTAGCATACAAGAAATTGAAGTTAATTTAAATAAATTAATTAGGATTGGTGGATTCGACTATAGGATACCCTGTAGCTCTAATTAAAATACAACTTTGAAATTTACTTAAGAATGGAAGCTTTTAAGCATTGCAAATGGTTCGATACCTGATACCCCCAAATGAATTTTTGGATAATAAACTTATGTAAACTTGCTGGTGATATTATATTCTGTTTTTTCGGCGATGCAAATTCTTAATATGTCAACATAATCTAGCTTTAGCTGTACCTCCATCTATTCCGTATAAAATTTGGAAGAAATGAAGCGCCCACCGAGCGTGCTATTCTAAAATTGGTGAATAAAGAGCTGGGATTCTGTTGATGCCAGACATGTGCACATTCTCGTCCGGTGCATACAGCTAAAGCAATCGCTGTTGTGTCCGAAAATGTTCGCCAAAACCTCAGAACATCGACTCGGCACAGAAGACAACAAGTCGTGTTTTGACGAACCACTCTGGGGAGGATTTTCCACAAAGAGCTCGGTATGTTTGCATACAAAGTCCAACTCTTTGAGGAATTGAAACCGGATGACCTTCCATAACGTTTACGCTTCGCTTTGATTGAGTTCAACGATGACCCAGATATTGCGAGAAAAATCATCTTTTTGAACGAAGTGCATTTCAGCTCGGTGGTCACGTAAACAAGCAAAATTGTAGAATTTGGGAAACAGAAAATCCACAACTCTTCATACAAAAGTTAATGCATCCAGCTCGAGTCACTGTGTGATGCGGATTTTAGTGTGTTAGCCCTTTCATTTTCTAAAATGCGGTCGCCCCGTGACTGTCAATGGTGAACGCTACCGAGACATTCAACTGATTTTTGTGGCAAGAACTGGAAGATATCGATCTCAATGAGCTATGGTTTCAACAAGACGACACAGCTTGCCACACCGCCGCACTTAGAATCAACCTTCTGCGCCCAAAAATCCAGCTATCGTGTGAATAGCCGTTTTGCCGATGACCTGCCTGCACCTGCGATTTTTCCCCAAACAATTGATCACTTGAAATAGAATATAAGCCCCGAAAATGTCAAAATTTACCAGGTGGACAAAGCGCTTGGAAATTGGTGTTCCAGGATGGCCTACTGCTTAGCCAGCGGCGTCCAAAATTTGAATGAAATCTTTCTTTATACTTAATCGTGAAGTAAAGTAAAATTCTTTGAAAAAAATGCATTTTTGTCTATTTAATAATCAAACCAAAATCGAACCAATAGATGATCCACCCATCTATTCGTGCATCTTCGTTGAAATATACTGTTGTTGTATATAAGTAGTAGTAAAATCTTGTAAATTTATTCTATAGAAGCAACCAAAGAAAGCATCGCTTTTTTTCATACTTTTGAACATTTCAAATCCTTAACAAATTTCACTAATATCAAGCCTAATAACACACACCATCTAATTTAATTTCCATATAAATTCAAATACAATTGAGTTCATTAAATGATAAAAATGAGCCTCATTTCTATGTATCTAGAACTAAATTAAGAGCAAAAGCCATATGAGATTTGGTTTTAAAATATTGACTGCTTGTGGTTAAGAGACATTTGAAGATTTTGCATCCATACATAGGTATGTATGGTATATTTCGCAGCACCTTTTTCTCTCATCTACTTTTGCATCTATAAATGACTTTTCTTCTCCTTCGTTTAACTTCCACATGCTATCGTTGCTTTGTTGATAAGTGTGTTCCATTTGTGACCAGGCATCTTCATGCAACATTCAACTCTTCATTCTACTGTCGCTGCTATTACTATTAAAAAGTGTATTCTAAAGATAGCATCCTTGTTGCCGCTGTTGAGTGGTAAACCACTCTATTCACTCTGCATGCATTTATATGAATGCAAAGTGTTTTTCTTTAGATGCCATGGACTACTACCGCTGCATCTGCATACTTTATAGCTTTGATTTTGTTGCAATTGATTGTTGTGAAATATTTTTGTTTGGAATTTGCACCATTGTTTGGTTTTGGAATGGTTTGGTTTGTGTTCGTTTATGTTCTTAGCTAAAGGAACCCCAAACCACAAACCAAAGCATCTTTCTTCTGCGAGTATTCAAAAAAAAAACACACAAAAAAATAAATCCTCATATATTTTCCTTTCTACACTATTGTGGTTTAATGCAATCCACACACCGTCTGCCCCTCCGTAACCCTTGTATCATGGCTCACCGCACAAGTTGCCCATAAATAATGGCGCATTATTTTCAAATAAACCAAAAGCGCGTGTTGCATTTTCTCAACTAAAACTCAAAACGGCCTAAGGAATGCTGCTATAAGGCACTTCTGCTACTGACTGGCAAAGGTTGGATGGAGGATGCCAAGGAAAAATGCTCATAAATCGTTCGCTTTGCAATTTTTGTTGAATTTTCTTTTCATATGTTTGGATTTTCTTTTTTTTCTTTTGAAGACTCCACGCCGTTTATTGAAACTGATTCAAACAACAATGGATACATCCAACCAACATTCACAAACATTGCATACAAATCCAGACATGCAACGCAGCAAACAATATTCCACCGTCACACCGGAAGTTGGTCTAGCTGTTTCCGTTATGCTATAGAATAGTGTTATTTCACTCTCTCTCTCTCTCATCCTCCACTCCTTTCTTTATCGTATATTTATTTTCGTTTAGTTGCATGTGTTGCACGTAAAAAGCTTTCATTGTTGCAATAAAGTTCAAATGTAAAAAAATGTTTGAAATGAAGGAACGTTGGCTCTGGTAAATTCTGGTTTCACCAAATATATAAATATACTTCTCGTATTTATTTGATCATAGCCTCCTGTAATTTAAATCTTGTATTTGTATTGCCATATATTTATTTGTAAAATGACATGCGTTGGTGGTTTCAAATCTATGTATATCAAATTTTTGTTGGAATCGATTTCAATTCAGTTAACACATCCAAAGAATTTTGAAGAATTTTACTTCCAAAACTAAGATTATTGCTGCAAAAAACAAGTGACTATAATAGTTGTAAAACTTTCACAATTTCATAAAGACTAAGCACATAATTTTATCTGAAAAATCTCAAAAACTCAGGCACTTGTTTCACAAAAAATAAGTGAAAATTCAAATTGATAGACTTAAGGTCTTAAAGATGCATATCCCTTGATCAATTCGCCTTACAATGCTGTTCATGCCAACATATACATTTTGAGATCTCTGATGTATGACTTTCTGTGTTACAAACATCACACTAAAATATTTATACATCAGTAGAGATAGTCTGAAGTATACAAAAAGTAAATTTTCTTGCTGTAAATATTTTTCATACAACTAAAAATAAATGCTGCATGCTTTTGTTCTACGTATATGCTGAGTAGCAAAGTAGTATAAAAATGAATTTGCTACAAAAGATACATAGAAAAAGTGACTTGAGGCATACAAAAATTTCCCAAATTGTTTTCATGCTCCCCCGATGGCAATGAACTTCTTCTTACACTATATATGTGATACCTGCACTACTTATATATGTGCTACCTGTACTTATTATGTATATGGTATCTGTGTATCTTTGTGTAGTCTTCAAAGAATGTACAATTTAAGTGAAACAAATTTTAAGAAGTAATTTCAAAAAAATTACTCAACAATTTATTATGTGGAAACTTTAAACTACAAATATAAATAACAATCAATTTTCCAATATAAATATACAAATTATTAAATATCGGGTGTCTCAATAAGAGTGCATTATTTAAATTTTGTGTAATTTTTTTTTTTTTCGTGCAAGTAGCCACTCTTAAGTTTGACAGCTGTCACCTACTATTGTTCCGATTATTCAAAATAAACAAAAGAAGAAGACATTATCATTGCGACAACTCATTATAAAATGGGAATGAAACTTAAGAGAAGGCCGGACTTGCAGTAACTGTGAACTGCATTTGTTACAGGAACATTACACCGAAGTTTTTGTGGCCTCAACTGGATGACATGGATTTTAATGACATGTGGTTTCAGCAGGATGGCACGAAACAATTGATTTATTGCAGCATCGATTTCCAGACCGAATCATCTCACGTAATTCTGATGTCATCTGGCCACCATTTGCCGTATATTTTATTCCATACTTAATACTATTAAATTAATAGGAACATATCTACTTTACAATGCAGTAAAAATATTAGTACTCACTCGTGCTTTTTAAATGAAATAGTGCACACTTATTGAAATACCCTATACTGTACATATTATCAAGAATCACTTTTTACAGAAGGAAATAAATATTTTTTTCAATTTTATATGAAAAAAAATAAGTAACAATCAATTGGATTATTTATTTGGCAGATTATATTTATTGATTCATTATTAATTAGAATTCAGAAAAAAATTTAGATAACTTAAGGAAAAAAGCCGAAAAATACACAAAAAATTAGACATACACGAGTTTTTGACTGTCAAGTTTATCTTTTTACGAATGTAACAGTGCGGTTTTGTGTGTGTGTGTGTGTATGTGTGTGAGTATGAGTATCAACTTAGCATTTAAATATTTATTTTAAGAAGGATTTGTCTCGATTACGTATATTCTATAGTATATGTATGTATATTGAAAACAACGCACCATAATATTTACGAATGAGCCAGCCAAAGAATTAATCATACGCGCACAAGTAAAAACCTCAAAGACTTTGACACATTCAATTTCATTGGCCAGATCGTGCATGCTTTGACAATCATCACAGGTCAGTGGATGCATTATAGCATTCTCAGGAAAATCATCAAATATTAACACCGTCAAGACGTTCCATACTACCTGGTGATTCCAAAATAGGCAATTCCAGCTGCCAAATGCTTTCCTCGAATGGAACTTCACGAATAACACAAAATGATGAACTTCACGCTGGGCTTTTCAATTTCCGAATGATTCTATTTATTTTCCTTTTTATCACTTAGCCTAACAATTCATTTTGTATAATGCTTATAGCTAAACAGAAGATAATCTAAAAGAGCTAAAAATAACTTAAATAGAGTAAGATAGTAAAAAAAACTCAACACCAGATAGTGACTGATCAGTCAATTGCAGAATATGAGATATGTATTATATATATCAAAGCTTAAGATAATTCATTAACAATAACAAAATATGAAAAGATAAGCTTAAGAGAATTCCAAGATTAGTAAATTAATAGAACTATTCACTCTGGCGCCGCTAACTGAAGCGTGAGATCCCAAGTATTTCACGTGTGCACCCTTTCAATGAATATTTGTTTTACAATATGTTTAAGAGCCATATGTAGACTCCAATTAACAATGTGTAGAAAATAATCTTATATCGATTGATTTGAGCAGCATTCTGTTGTTGATGTCCTCTAAAGTGGTGGACGAAAATTATACATGCCAGCAATATTAGGAGCCCATTTTCTTCTATTTCTTGCAACAGTCGTATTATCATTCCAAATTGTGTTGGTGGTGGAGGAGGTGGTGGTTGTTTGTCTATGTCCATTTCTTATTTGCAAAATAAATTTAACTTTAAAGAGCCGAAAAATTTGTTTTTTATTTATATGAAGACAAGCTTTGTCTGGTAGTTTTTATAATGTAAAAAAAAAATCCTTTGATATTGAAACTGTTCTATAAGCCTACTTACTTTTAGAATAACAATGATTTATTTACACATAAAATATTTGAGTTTATTGTCATATCAAATTGATTTGTAATTAGAAAACTTTGACTTTGGGTCACCAGAACAGATATACTTCATCAAACATCAAGCCAGATACTAGACTTAATATACAAGTTTAACGAGCACTAGCTACTGGGGCCTTCGACTAGAAGTTTAATTATATCTATGTCCTAAATATTTATGTTTGAGTAGCTAAAAAGAATATAGAATTTGGAAATTTTAATTTTTTTAATAGCTGTAATGAAATTTGTGAACCAAAAAGGAAACTCCTGATGCTCCCCACGTTCTGACAAAAGATGGTCTGTGGTCAGATGGACTCCACAAAGAGGGCATGGTAGATGGACTGTTCTGTTGAGAAGATGTGTGTGGTATCCTCGTTAAGTTGGTGGGTAGGGAAATTTTAGAACACGTTGGGTTGATGGCAGAATACTGATGTTTGAATTGTGCCCATTCAGACAGCTTCTTCAATCAAAGGTGACGAGGTTCTTTAAATCCTTGGTGTTAGACGGTGTAAAGTAGTGAGACGGTCCGTTGCTGATATGCCATATCAGCACATTCGTTTCTGTGTATTCCTTCATGACTCGGAGCACAGATGATGATGATAATTTGGTTGAGGTGGTGAGTGCAGATTTTCTGGATTTCACGAATCGAGGAGTCATTGTAACTTCGGTTTTGTATGGCTAACAGGGTGGAAAGCCAGTCAGACAAGATTACAAAGTTATCAGTTCGTGGACAGCAAAGTGACAGGCTTTTAGAATGGCATAGACCTCTGCAGTGAAGATGGGTTTGTATAATGTTATTTTGGAATGACTTATTTAAAAGAAAGCTTTAAGTTATGATAGTCAATCAATTAGAGATAGAAATTTCTAACATATATAAATATCTAAAAATGCTCATCTGACCAGACCTATTGTCTACAGTCTAACAGACTGTAAAATCTACCACAAAAAAAACATGAACCCTTCAGAATAGGCAATATAAAAGAATAGTCTGTCAATCATTCAACAATATAAAGAAAATGGCTATAAGCTATAAGTTACAAGCTTTTATTTCAGATATCATCATAATGTAAACAAAACCTGAAGCATTTCTATCAGCAAATGCACTTCCGATGATCCTTTTACGCACAACTTACTAACAAAATGAAAGCCAATTCAAAAGTATACAGTTAGTAGCTATGCATACTGCTGTAAAAGTGCAATATATGATGATAGTATATAGAACGATAATATTGTACAAAAGTACACAATACCAAAGAAAGAATTCTAAGTGTAGAATTTTTAGTTGTATAGGAATTTTTCACATACACATTGACTCTAAACTGGGTAAGACTCTCAAAGAATGATGCAATCAAAAGCAGCATAAAATTAGCAAAAGAAGAAAAGCAAAGCAAAGGATTTTCTTGAAGTAAAGTATTTCATTTTTCTTTTCTCGTCTATCGTCTTTCGAGGAGTAAGAGTTGTATGTCCGTGTGTGTGTTGTGCGTGTTTTCCGGGACAACTTCTGTTTTGAAATGCAGTAGCAACCAGGTGTGCTGGCATGTTGCATGCAGCAAAAGAGAAATGCTTAGTCGACGACATACATGGCACAATTTGTAGAAAAAGACTTGCACATGATTTGCTTTAACAGCAAATTCCCACACAAACATATACTATGCCCAGATATATATGTGAGTATCTAAGTCTTCGCCCACGCCTATGCCTTGAAAATCTTACGACCATTGTTAGGCCATAAGTAGCATCAAATGCAGTCAGACCAACACTTAACAGAAAACAAGAAAGAAAAACTACTCGACTTGTTTCAAATTTAATGCAGGAAAAAGAAAAACCAAAAAGAAAAAACCAAAACATGCAAAAGGATTCAAAGGATCCTCATTCACTCACACACTCACTCACTTAATGCTGCTACTTGCTAGAAGTAGGTAAAATCTACAATAGAAAAAAGAAAAAGGAAAATTATAAGTTGAATATGTGCCAAAATGTTGTCGGCTTGGCTCATTGCAGATAGCGTTGGCTCCGGTTGCATTCTCTCAGACCTTGGATCTTGGGTCACCCCTGACAATTTATGACTGTTGTCTGTCGCGGACAATGAACAACTCGAAATGCTGCAAAATTTAACCATATACATACACCATATACTATTGTACTATAATATATTATAGGTATGTACATAAAACTGTGTGTGCAGCACATTTTATTATATTTCTACCATTTTATTTTGTCTTCGCATCTGCTTTGTAATGTTCATCTTATTTTGTGAATTTTTTGGCTAAAAAGATGCATCGCTTTTTAATGGGCTAAGCAGCGATCCAAGTGAATTATATTATACACTTATACTATGATGATGATTCCGGGCATGCGGTGCTAAACATGAGGAGGTCAAAGCATGTCAGATTTATGTTGCTAAGTATAGATAAATACCATCAGATAAATATGTAGAGAAGAAAATAAAAAGCAATCGCTATTTCTATATTCAAGTATGTACATATATATAGTAGTTGGCATCAGCCGCTGCTGTCAGCAGAAGTGCACCTGAAATACTCTGTGTACTATATTTTTTTACACTTTGACAATTTCTCAAGTATCTTTCATTTTCTATTTATTTTTTTATAATTTTTTCTTTTAATGACTAAAAAGGCTAAAGGAGCACACGAGTTCACGAGTTATGCGTAATTAATGTCAAGTAGCGTCGCTTGTCAACTTAAGTCTTTATCGTTGTCGCTGTCGTTGTTGCCGATGCTGTTTTAGTTCCATTTGACAAGTTGTGACTAAGTTTAGACTGCAGAAAGAAGAGTAGTAGTATGTAGTAGGACTTGCTCAACATATATTAGTACAATCATATGTATATGTATATTAAGTACCAAAAAGAAAAATTGAGTTTATAAAAAGTTTCAAATTTAAATGAGCGCTTCAATTCAACGTGACATAAGCGAATTACATAAGTGAATTTAGTATGTTGACGTTCGTCAAAAAAAAAAAAAAAAAGCTTCGACATTTACACTTGGCAATTATGATAATTTTTTTAATAAGTATTCATTTTTTTTTCTGTTTTTAAATCAAAGGAGACTATTATGGTATAGCAATGACTTCAAAAATGAGGATAGGATAATAAAATATAATCGTCCTTGGCCTTCAATGTATGTACCAACATTAAATTAATTTGATAAGTAAAAGATGCTTTCACTGAAGATATTTTATGCGTATATTTTCAAAAAAATCAAAAAATGAAATCAAAAATTATATTATATATTTTTTACATTAAAATATTTGGAAATTTTCTTACAAAAACCTTTTCCACCAGCATAGCGACTTGTTCTTCCAGCAATTTGGGAACTCCTACTGAAAAGGAAAACAAAGTGAACAAATATTGCAAGGAACTATTATTATCCGCCTCGAAGGACCATGAATAAATATGGAATGGAATTATTAAATTGAGGTAGAATTTTCTTTGTAATGATTAACTTGGGATGGAATCAGATTTAGTTTGGGATGATATTTTACTTATTTGGAATGTTGAAATGATTAAAAATAGGTTGTCATTTGTATATTAAAAGGTTTACAACAATTCAAGAACTTGTCGTTGTGGCCGGTCATCAATAATAAAATATGTCTTGCCGATATTGTCTTGCATAACCGACTGAATTGTATTTTATTCTTTATATCACACCAAGTCTCCGTCTCTTTGCAGAACTTTCGTATGCTACATAGCAAACATCAACTGCAGAACACTAGGGGGTTTAGGTGCAAGGGGGGTCTTTGTATTTAAAAGTATTATATTTTAAGTTGGTTAGCTCAATAATGCAGGCCACAGATGATGAACATACTTGACAAATCTGCTTGACAGCATTTCCCAACATACGTCTTACAAATTTGTAGGACATTCTTTCATTTTTGTGCATCGATCAATAAAAATAATCACCAAAAATGTCAATGACGCATTGGTCTTTTAGATACAACAGCAAAACACCCCAAGATATTTTTTGAAGTGAAGGAGGCATTTCGTAAAAATGGAGAGTGAAATGATAAGAAAGCGTAACATTTTTTTGTCAGGCTGTATCTTATGAAACGTATTGGGTAGACAACATTTTCACAGAGTGTGTATTACTGTTCCCGCTATAACAACAAAAATTACAATTTTTGAATCCACCAAACAAGTTGGAAAATTTCAATAAAGGAGAAATTACAATTACAATTAGGGGTGGCCTTTGGGGGTGGCGACCAGGGCAACCGTCCGGGCTTCACTCTTGAATTGGCCTCGGGTACTCCCGCAACAACCCAAGTAGTAAAATATTAGGTGCTAATAGTACTAATGTTAAGAGATGCAGCGAATGAATCAGAGGTGAGGTATGTAAAATCTTCAAGGCTAAATCTGCTTTTCGAAACTATATGGGAATGCAAGGTAGAATCTGTTAAATATCAACTAAGCGATATATACGATGCTTTGAATGATTTAGCAGAAAATTCGACAGAGTGTCCATGGGTTGGCAAATGTCATTCTATAGAAAATGATATAACAACATACGAATCTGTAATTTCTCTCGTCTTAGGGCATTTGTATGACATTCTTACGAAGGTAAATATCATAGAGATAATATGTCAAAGAGAAAAATTTAACCTAGATGTGGCTATATATTACGTAGACACTAAATTTATTTATTCATCAGTAAAGCTAATTCCACAAAAACAAGGGCTTCGCAAAGATCAACCCGTCCAGATTCTCACAATGGCTAGGGCCATTGCCTCCATTACTTTGTAGCACGACAAAGCTAAGACACAAACCTATTACACAAAGTATGATCGTCTTGCATTTTTTTTTTTTTTTTACTTTTTGTTTTTGTATATTTATATCATGTTTTTTTTTTTTTGATAGAAACTTTCTCTATATTTAAAGTTAAGTTCAATAAAATCTCCTTACAACAATATATTCTTATGGACCAAATGAAAATTTGATTTGACAACAAAATCTTAGATCATAAATTGATTAAACTTTTGACAAATAAGGTGGCTTATGAAACTTTCTCAAATTACTTTCTTCAACATATTTATCAAGTACGTTCGCAGTCAATTATCCACTTAAGAAATGGGTGGACATAATCAAATTCAATCTCTACATAATGTTGATTATAAAATGAAGGTATAACCTTATTGGTAGACATACAAATATGTACATTGTACAATAATATCTTTTGTATAACATTTGAAATTATCACAAATAACAAATGTTTTAGCCTTAAACCATTAATTAATTGACTTAGTAACACGGATACAATCAAAATAGAAGCAAACAGAAAACAAATTGTTTTATATCATCTATGAATATGAGATTAAATTAACAACAACAAGTGTATTTCAAAGTTTAAACAACTACTATTCACACTATTAAAGAAACAATTTCACATTATCATTTAACTAAATTTCAGATGTTCTGCCCTTAAGCAAATTATTAACTTAACTAGAAACATAATCACTCAAAATAATTGCTCAAATAGTAAATTTAATACGTTTATGGTCAATTGAAGATAAAAAAATCAGTACCCCAAATTGAATTAATTAAGCAGAATTATATCAAGTACCATAAGAGAAATTCAAACCCTTTATATAAAAACACAATATTTGGTCAATTAATTAGCAAAAGGAGGAAAGTTTCAAAGGCAAAATTATAAAGAATTGAGAAATTTATTGTATATATATATATATTTTTTCCAATGCACAAATATTTTAAATTTAAAGTAAAAATTATTGTAATTATCAAACCATTCCACACTTGACGTCATTGACGTTAGTAAGACTATTAAAATTGTCATGAGATATAAAAATCTAAAAGGAAATGTTGTGTGGGCAAATAAATTAAATCAGCTGGGAGCAGAACACAATATAAGTTTTCAATAGAATGCTGGGATAGAAGAAGACTGGTGTAATCGTTGCAATCAGCTCATTGAGGCATTAAAAGCGGCTTCGTGGAGTACAATGCTGGAAAAAGTAGCAGGTAGCACAAACCGCTCTTATAAATACCTGCAACCAGCAG
This sequence comes from Amiota communis, assembly GCA_037043315.1. Taxonomy (NCBI): domain Eukaryota; kingdom Metazoa; phylum Arthropoda; class Insecta; order Diptera; family Drosophilidae; genus Amiota; species Amiota communis. Next base: position 13,987 of record JBAMAV010000334.1, read on the forward strand.
CTGGAGAAAAATATTTTAAAGCCAACCTAACTCAACGTGAAATAACGATAATAAAAAAAGCACGCTGCGACATATTACCACTGAAAGCAAATCGTTTTACGCCAGATATGTCAACCATTTGTACGTTATGCAACAGGAATGAGCCCTGACGCACTTCATATCAAGATTCCCTATGCTAAATGAATTTAGGGTGTCGCATTTTAGGAAAAATTCAATTTAGGAAAATGAGCTGATCAAAATATTAAAAGGTGACCATGAAATAGTTGGAAGACTCTAGCAAGCTATAAATGCACAATATTATATTATAGAAAATTTCTAATATCAGAATTAAGTTAACGGCTAAAAGCCATGCTGTAAAATCACCCCTCGTTCTTTTTTCCGAAAATGTTTAAATTAAATTCATTTCAATCTGTACTTATGTACATATATACGAAAAAATGAATAATAAGAAGTACTACTACTCCTATAAAAATCCCTTGTTCACCTTTTTTGGATACCCATCCACAAATGTATTATTGAAAACAAATTGGCTAACGCTGCAGCAAAATTAATGGCTATGTATCCCACCATCACCGTCATTCCCTTCGCCGAAAAGAACATACAAAAAGATATCTACCCCTACCTTCGCGGGCAGATAGTTAACAACTGGGCAACTTTATAAAGCAGATATAAAGATTTTAAGCCAAATCTATCTAAATTCCGCTACCCAGTATAGTGGTCTCGATCAAAATGCCGCATATTCCTCTGCATATATATCGACCATTCATATTCAGACTGATTGATAGGTTAGTTTCGAGTCATCTGAGTCAGACGTGTTTTGTGATTTTCGTTAAGATGGAAAAAGAACAGTATCGTTCTGTAATTCGCTTTTTGTTTTTGGATGGGAAAAAATGCGAGGAGATTAAAGCAAAGTTGGATGCAGTTTATGGGGACACGTTGCCATCTATGACCACAGTTAGATATTGGTTAAACGGATTTAAACGTGGGCGAACATCCGTTATTGATGAGGAGCGACCAGGACGCCCGGCAGACGTGGTTAACGAGGAAATTATTGAAAAAGTTCACGACATGATTCTCGCTGATCGACGAACGAAACTGCGCGCAGAAGCAAAGGCCGTAGGTGTGTCGACCGGAACGGCAATTCATATTTTACATGATAAGTTGGCGATGAAAAAATTGTCGGCCCGATGAGTGCCGCGATTGCTCACGCAAAAAAAAATGGTGTCTTCATTTTTAACACGGGTACTTAATGAACCATCCTCGTAGTTATAACAGAAAAATATTTACAAAAAAAGTTAGAAAAATGGTGTACATGTTTACAATAAATAATTTTTAAAGTAAAGCTGAAGGCCTCAGCGCTAGTGCTCTAAATTAAATATAAAATACATAATTAGTTATTAATATACGAGTACATATTATAATTAATTTTAATAAATATAAAAAAGTAACCATTGTTTAAGTTTTAAATAGATTTCATAGAAAGATCCTCTGCGAAACAAGAATAGACATGTATTTTTTATATATTTAAGCCTCTTGTGCAACTGCAACAACTTGTTTACCTTAGCTCTTTTGGGATTAATATCTTCAAGAACATGAATAGTTTTAAATTTTCCAAAATTCACTTAATTAAACAATAAAATTTCATTTGAATTTTTGTATATAAAAAGAAAAATTTTATAAATACAATAAGAGTCACAACCAGATTGACCAGATTTTGTCTCTCGGAATGATCAAATTAAATGACCAAGTTGGAGGCACATTTATGTTTCCACATGTTGTTGTATGCCATTATTTATTTACTTTGCCACAAAGTTGGCCACTCATTCAGTCCATTTACTTGCTCATTCGCTTGAGTCGCGCTATATCTCGTTGGACTAAAGTTGATTGCTGATTTTATCCAGTAAGCGTGGCTAATAAAACTTTTGTTGCTAAATCATTTTATTGTATACCGTCATTATAATATGATTGTTGTTTTCTTATTATCTCTCTCACACTGTCACTCTATCTCTTTCACTCATTTATGTTCTCTATATATCCATATCCATAGAGTACACAATGATAAACCAAGTCATTTATGTTGGTTGTATCGGTCAACCGCTTTAGTTGGCTATTACAGGTAATTTTGACCGCATTCAAGGCAATTATTGTCGCTATTCTCTTTGGGTGTTCATATGTATGTATCTCGTTTATGTGTGTGTATGAGTGTTTGTCATACCATTATTTGTGTTCAGCCATTTAAATTAAAATTTATTTTTTTCTTGGCAATATTCATTACGATAGCCTGAAAGTATGCTATGCCATTTTAAATTGACAATATGATGAAAGGCAAGAAAAGAATGTCAAAGGAGGGACAGCTTGGCAAACAATTGACTTGCGCATATATTGTTTTTCCATCTTGTAGATATTTATCTTTTATATGCCGTGGCCCCTTGGCAAAATCAACGACAATAAACTCGGGTTGCAGAACGTATTTTTGGGCCAGGTAGGAAAGTAGGCACATTGATGTGACCTTTTGACAACCTTCGTTATTGCACTTTAAATTATTACAGTTGCTTTTCTTGATTCTGTTGTTGTTACTTTTGTTTGTTTCTTTTTGTTTTGTAATTTATTTATACACTTGATTTATGATGGAAAATTTTACGCGCTCACATTGTATAGTTTTAGGCGTAATTGTGATTATACGACATTATTGCTGTGCATACATCAAGTTGTTTATGCCACCCCCGACAATAACAAGAAAAATAATCTCAATAATGATAGCAACAAGGTCAACAAGAATGAAAATAATAATAATAACAAAACCCACAATGTGTGACACAGTAGCAGTTTCAGCGCCCCCAACACCTCACCTCTCATCTTTAATAATAAAGAAAAATAAAATAAAAAGATACAATACAATTTTGTTTGTTTTGGTTTTTTTTTTTCTCCTCCATTTTGCTGTTCTTGATGCTCTTGTTGTTGTTGCATATATTCTTGAGGGCGTCATAAAATTAAATTAAAAATGACATATTTTTTTGTCAATCTCTCTTGCCATGTCTATCTGTCTTCTGTCTGGCCCTCCTCCTTCCATGGCTCTTATTCATTTAGTTTTATGATCTTGTCTCGCCACAATTATGAAAGGTAAACGAACGAAATAATTTAATCGCATTTTTATGTTTATTTTTTTGTAGATTATTCAAAATATTTACCAATTTAATGTGTTAAGTAAAAAGAAAATTTATAGTGTAAACAATACAAGGGAAATGTATTAAAATTTAAATATCTTGAAGTGCAACAATTAATATGAACAAAAATATAAATGTGTAAAGAAAGCCAAGTTCGGCACAAATGACAAAGAGTGGAAGTCTTAACGGGTGACATGTCCCATATCAGTGTTTCTTAAATCGTGGTTGTATTGAGGAACATTGTAGCATACTATTTTTGATTATTAATACAATTATAGAATTACAAAAACATCAATCAAATTAATTTAAAATTAATAAAAATTGTTTAAAATTAATTTCCTACACCCTTAGAAGCATGTGATAAAAAAAATGCAATTTTTCAATATCCGCTTTCATTTAAGTTTAATTAAAGTTAATTTTTTCAAAATATCTTTAAGGAATTCTTTTCAGTTCTGGGCATTGTTCTATGAAATGGACGATATTTTCAGCTTCATTAAGATTACAGAGTGTGCAATTCATATTTCGGTATCCATTCAAGTCATTTCTTTCATATTACAGTTCTGTGTGTTAGTAACTACATGCATCATATCTTATACATACATAGTAGCTTGAATGATGTATAATTGAAATTGACTTTAAACCCCCAATTTACTTCTTGCCAATGTTGTTGGCCACGGAGCAGCTCAGGTCAGTGTCATCTGGTTCAATTCTTTGACTTCACCATTATCAACAATCACTGAGAAACGTTTTGCTGCGTACACCATTCAATGGTTAAAGATTAACAGTCAATTCCAAAGTTTTAGTGAATTCGCCAGCAGGATCGGCTAGCATGCGAACTTGGCCGTCACCCTCAGCAGACATAACAAATGGATCATTCACTAAAACGCAAACGATCTCATTGACACCTTGCTCTGATTTAAGGCTATCGGTACCATCGATTTAACCAGGAAAATGAGTATTGGAACATCCAGGTGGTACAGCACCAGAAACACCAAAAACAATGACTTTCATGTTTGAAGTTAAATCACTGATATAGATATTATTTGCCACCGAATTTTCGAAGAGATAAATTGATGCAGCTTGTCACCAACTTTGACCTTTGAAATTGATGTTTTTCATATTGAACGAGAGAATAAAATTGGTATAGGTCTCCTTAGAACTGGATTTGAGAATAAGTGAGTATATTCAAAAAAGGTTTTGAATACTTACATATGTCAAGAGCAGATCCAGCGTACATTAATACCAGTTTCCAAGTATATGCAGAACAACGGTGTATTACTGTGTAGATGAAAAAGTCTCTTGAAAACATAAACTTATCCACTTCCTTTTTTTTTAATATGTTTATTTCCAGAATTTTAATATATTATTGATACTATTATAAACATTAGTGTCTTAATAATAATATCATACAGGGCGCTTATTCGAGCTCTCTGAATCATTAAGTATTAATCTTTTTCAGATATTCTTATATTTTTTTTTATATGACACAAATTTTGAATTTGGCTTAACGTATATTTATAATGGCTTAAACAAAAACATTACTTATATTTTTAATTTTTTAAACTAAAAAAAATACGGTAAAAAGAAATAGAGTAGAAAGACTTAGAACTAGGAATTTAGATTAACTATTATCTATTTATATATTATCTATTTATATTTTAGTTGCCATACCACCAGGGTTTGCTTTGGTTAAATATTTACTTATTTTAATATCCTTATTTGATAAACTTTTGTCAAACCTATGGTGGAGGTAGAGAAACATAATTTAAAGTTTTAGTGTTCGCTTTTCTAAAATTATGGTATATTATAGGAATTCCCTGTATTGTATTACTTGATTTTTGTCTAGGTATGCGAAAGCTTCAATATATCAATATATCTAATTAGACTATTTCCTTCACAGTAAAACTTCTTTGAATGTGTCTTCTGATTAATTTAATTACAAAGTTATCAATGTTAATGTAATGTTGGCTTCGTTACATCGAGTTTTAGTGGAAAAATATTTATGATAATCACTTTGCGGAGTTCTGTAAAGCGAAGTACATGCTCTCAGACATTTTCAAAGCATTTAAGTCTTTCCATATACGATGGTGAGATATTATATCATATTGGGCAACCGCCTGTTAAAATGGGACATAAAGAATGACTTCTTAGCTCTTAATATTGTGTTATTATTATGGTGATTGTAATACAAGAATTTTTACCCTAAGTATTTTACTAAGCTTCAACTGGAAGGCATGCATTATCAGAGCTTGATCTTATGGTAAATCTTTTCCAGCTTTTGCGAATTTTGCTACGATATTTATTGACAGGCAGCCTAATAAATGCGAAATTGCATTTGTCGGTGTACATTTTAATATGCTTATTTGCTGCTTAGCTAGCTATTTTCATAAATTTGTTTTGAAGGCCGTTTCTAATTTGCACGCATGTCATTTGTAATGTTCAACATTTTGGTACTTAGGCTGTTAGCGTTGCTTACTACGATTGTTTTCTAAGCCAGACTTTTCCTATTTTGGAAGTAAGCTTTGAAACTTAATACTTATATAGATAATTATATTCCGACACAATCTGAATATTATCTCATCCCTTCCAAATCTCATTTATCGTCAATCTACCACAGCGTCTATGTACCATTATTGCAGACTTCGCTAAATTTCCGTATTCCAAGTGTCAGAATATACGTCTACAATTTTGTACTTGTATTGCCGTGGGTCTAGTTTTGTCACAAAAATCACTGATTGACAGTTTTGAGTGCAGTTTGAAATGCTTTATCACTAGGTATACATAATAGTAGATAATAAATAGTTTTACCATATGTATATTCCTTTGAATACGCCCATTAACAAAATTTCAATTGTTTAAGTCATCTATAAATGGATTTTGAGGAGCTCTAAGATGTTTTATAAAATATGCAAAATTGCAAGCATGGAGTTGGACTAATTTTGTGTTTATTATGAGTTTAAAATAGCATTTTTTCCAAACTTAGCTAACTAGATATAGTTAGTCTGCTTATCATATAAATTTCACTAAAAGACCAATAGAATACAAATTAGTTGACTGAACATTGAACTCATTAAAATCAGACAACACAATTGGATATTTCCATATAATCTCCCAACACACCAATACACCAAATGCACAAAGTTAAGATAAACGAAAAGAATATATGGTTAGAGAAAAACATTAAGAGCAGAAAACGGAAAAGGAAATGGAAAATTTTTCTCCTGTCTAAATTGAAATTGCAGATAATAAAAACAAACACAACTCAGGATCAGACGCTGTCTGCTAATGATTAGCACTTTATTTCGAGAAAAAAAGGAAGGCATATCGCACCCAACCAATCAGCCACCTTAACCCCTTAGCCAATTTAAATATTTTTCCTGTTGCCAATAAAAATGTCTTCATTAGTCTGCACTAAACGGAAATGTTAGTGACTATTTCCGTTAGGTAATTCATGCTAAACATTAGCAGTGTGAACGAACTACTCAAAGAAGTTAACAACGTTCAACAAACACTATGGCCCCACATGGATCGAATATCTTAGCAAAGAACGCCAGAAAAGAAAAAACTTCGAATAATGTTTTGCATAGAAAAGCCATTTGTACTTTTGGTCGAGTTCTGTTCTGTTCTGGTCCCTGCTGTTGAGAATTGCTTTTTTTGCTTTTTTTGCTTAGCCAGGTAGCAGCGACAAAGGATAATTGACTTTCAAATCAGTTTGCAATAAATTTTTATCGACACTTTTGATGCTGTGTTGAGCTTGCCTGGCATTGAGTGCCATGAACTCACCTGCAATCAATTGCCAAAGTCAACTGAACTCTTGGTTATTCCTTCACACTATGGCATGCCGATCGTGTTAATTGCCAGACGTAAATGCAATTCGTATGCCAAACAGCATCACCAGCACCAGCAACAGCAACAGGAGTTAGGGAATCCAAACAGGAATCATTCGTTCTATGGTATGTATATGCACTACAAAATGGCACTAATGAGTTTTATTGAGTAGAGCATGTCCTTCCTCCCAACAATATCGTCATCATCATCATTATCAACATTGACATCAATAGCACCACTATAAACTTACAGGTATTGCAACTAAGGAAAAAGAATTGGCTTGCCTTGACTTGACTGTAAAAAATTATAATGGTAGTGTAAGTGTGTGAGGAAAAAGTTTTCTAAAAACGAATTTGATGACGCACAGCGGAAACAGTTAATCAAATCCCAAAGTGCCATTTAATTTCTCGAGAGCAACAACAGCGAATCTATAGGGATTGAACAGCCAATGGTTGCCCAAGGACAAGAGAATCCTGCATGAACCTCTCGTGTGTTGTGCCTAATTGAATATGCACAATATTGGATAAAAACTTTGTTAGTAGTCGCAGTTGGTTCGCGGCATAATTCACGTATGAAAGAATCCTATTTTAAATTACAAATTTTTCCATAAAAAAATCAATGCTTACAGCAAAATGAAAAAATTTAAGTTTAATGTTAAAAATAGTATCAACATTTACAAGCAAAAAAAAAAAAAAATATTCACATTAATATGAGCCTGAATGTTTGCTACGAAAAAAATTATTCTACAGAGCTAAAAATAGAAAATTGAATATGGAAATGAGCATAAATACGCAAAATTATGTGCTGCCAATTAGGTATTTTTTCACACTCAAATCAGTGGAAAGTGTACAGACATATACAAGTATAAATACACTGAAATATAAGTGGTATATTGTATTGAATCTATTTATGTATTTATATTTTCTAAGTACAGTGGAACTTCCATAACTCGTATGAGTATAGCTCTGACTTGTCAGTAATTTGTGGTTGAACATTTAAAGATTTCAACATTTCTTCATTCGAAATAAAGTCTGCTATGCAAATCCAGATCAATGAAATCCTTAAGAGTAATATTAAAGGCATAACGGTTGTTTTCATTGTTCCATGTAGAAGATTGATCAATGAAATAACAAATATGTGAATGTTTTCATTCAAAACTCTTCTGCAACTCAGTTTAGTTTAAATGATAGAAAATTCCATTTATAGAAGTTCGACTGTATTTGTGAAAATAAATTTTTGTCACAACATTAAGTGCCATCATTACTGTTGGCACAGAATCTCATTCAAATGGCTCGGCGCACTCAACCCGGGGCTCATTTGGGCAACCCCAGAAAAAGTAACAAGGAAGAGTTTTTCAACAATTTTGTTTTCTTTATTTCCTTTCGTATTTTTCTTATGCAGAAAACCATCAAATGGGACAAGTAAGATGGCAGCGAATTTTATTTTTTATTTATTTAAATATAAAATTTTTTTATGCCCATGAAAATATACAACGGTTTCTGATTTTGTTTATACTCGTACTACAATATATATGTAAGAATTTTAGCCTTATTAGGCATTCAAAATGCGACAGCAGCAGTCAAAAATCCTTTGGCATAAAAAGGAAATATTCACAAGAAAGTTATAAAGAAAAGAAATTCGGTAACAACAAACAAAAAACAAAAAAACAAAGTGAACTCATAGCGCAAGGACAGATTCAATAATATGCCAGCCATTGTGGGGTGGGTAAATGTTGGGCACAAAGCGCAAATTCTCCAAAGGAGACACGAAAACCTGACAGCGACTAATAATAATTCCCTAGTGAAAAATTATGAAACGCTTCATTTGATTTAGCCGCCAAAAGCGACGTGACTCGGTGGATTTGAGTTAAACGACAGTTCTTAATTCTCATCTTCTTTTCCACTCAAACCACAAAAATGTTATCTCGAATATTTGGTAGTTTTTGTGCCTTTTATTGGGTATATTAGTTAAAGATAAGGCAATAGAATAAAATCAGGGTGCATTATAATAATGGTGCCCCTATGACCCCATAGACAAGGAATGTAGATAAGCAAGGTTCTAGATTTATTTTTAGTTCTTATAAAAAAAACTAACTCTTTTAGCATTCTCAGTTTAGTATGTGCGTAAAAATCTTTGTTAATTTAAAAGGTATGCTTCTAGATTTTCAAAATCGTTAATCACTTCTTCAAAATCTATGTTTTTGAGTACATCACATTCTATGGACATCAGCAACAAACTGATTAATTTCTCTTGAAGCATTCTACTTCTTTCTTCAATTTCATTCTTTTCAATTTGGAGAAGGAGCGATCCTCAGTGCTGTTATAACTAACATGTTCATGCATAAAAAGATTCTCAATGCGATTTCTACATTTTTAAATGTGTCTTCAGTTTTGTTATCTTTCAAAAGATAATATATTTCATTTTCATTATGAACAATTTTTTAAGTTTCAAAATAGATTTCAGAGTTTTCAAGCGAATACAAAATCAACGATTAGGGTATAATTACTGGAAGAAAGGTTTCTACTTTGAATTCCTCATTTCCATCAAATAAAATCTGGCATGAACTTCTATGCCTTTTTCTTTGGCATAGGCCCTTATAGTCAGATTCCGAGTTTCTTTCTTTGGCGGACAATTCAAAGTAATCAAATTTATACCTGAGGTTAATAATAGTATCATCAAGTGAGGTAAACAAATTAGTTTAGTGTTTTTGCTTCTTTTTGAATTTTAACAACTTTTTTTGAACCTAAATGTTCTGTCAATATATACCAAAAGTAGTACTCTTTCTTAACTATTCCAAAAAACTTTGTAGCCTCTACCAGCAGCATGGACACCTATTTAGTGAATATCACACACATGGACAAAGGTGGCAAATTCACATTTTTCCCTGATTCTTGCTTGTAAACCTCTTTTCCCACTTGTCGTAGCTTTAATGGAACATCATATTTCTCTAAAAAATTCAATATGGTTTCCGCTAAATACTCTTTAATAGGTATAAATATCAGAAACCTTTCAATAGGAACACGTTCTTTAACGTATCGATTTGACATACATATATGAAAAACTAGTTCACAGATGCCTTTTTTCTCTAAAACAGTGTAGATAGCAAATCTTTGTGAATGCAAAATCTAATAAGCAAGTGGATATTGTAGTCATTCATAATCGTTTGATTTTTTCGAAATAAATATGTTTTTTGGTAATAAATATCAGTTATCGTTTGGTGATCTAGTGATCTCCTTATCGATCGCGGAGCCTTGGGTACGTGCCCAGAGTGCTCAATGGGAAAGAGGGGCCTGAATTTATACTAATATTATAAAGAGGAAATGTTTGTATTTTTACTTGAATTCACCTATACATTTTAAGTAAGTGACATAGGTCTTATTTATTTTCAAGAAAATTTAAGTAATTACTAATATTTATTTGGCAGCTTGGCATTAACAGCGAACGAGCATTTTTGTCCAACTTTTCCATTACCAAATTTAAGCAGTAATTATAACGTCCTTCTGGTTGACGTTCTAGGTCGTATAATCAATAATTTAGAAATTTTAATAGATGCAGTAAACTCTGACATCGAAAATTTACACGAAAGGAAATTTCAATGGCTGTGTTCTAGAGCAATAGTGTCATCTAGGAATAACACCGTGAACGAAATAAACAATTTGATCACACAAAAAGTTGGCGACCACGTCAAAAATTATAAATTGATTAACACCTTAACTAACGAGGACACATTACCCACAGAAAATTTTAAATTCATTTCACCCCTCTGGACTGCAACCTCATGACGAGGCTACATAAAAAGGAATTGAAGGACAATTTAATTGTAGCGACCATTATTACTCTACAACCGGTCAGTTAATTCATATTCTTTGGATGCCGGTGATGCCTAGCAATTCCGTTCAAACGGCTTCAGTGAAAACATCTTTTGCTTTAACAATTAACAAGTCCCAGGGCCAAACCTTCGATTAAACAGGGAATGACTTACGAAAAGAATGCTGCATGTTGGCCTATCGCGGGTCGGATCTTCCGAAAATCAATCTATTTTGCTACCACAAATTTAAACGACATCAATTACTATTTACATGAAAGCTTATGTTCCCATAAATAAAACAATATTTTGGTGAAATAACCTTGACTTACCTGTCCAGCTGCAAAGACGCTGGTTAGGTGGTTCCTACAAAAAAATTTTAGTGTAAGGAATTGTTGTTATCTTCTATTTGTCCAAATGAAGTACTAATTAAAAATACTGCAATTATTTATCTTTCTATCTAATTACCCATGCGAAGCTGGGGCGAGTTGCTAGCAAAATATATTTTAATTGTTATAGCTTAAAGATGAGTAAAATCAAACCAATTGTACGAGTATTAGGGGAAAGTGATACAAATTTTAATTTTTTTTTTTTTTTGTGAAAAATCTTAAATTCAAATCATTTTTTGTAGTATAAATTGAAATCATTTATGTTCAACCAACCAACCAAGCAATGAAAAGAAAAACAAACGTTGCTTTTCATTTTTCTACACAACTAGATACAATTTTTTTTTTTTTTGTTTACACCAAACTCATGCAGATTTCGCATCTTCTTTGGTTTTCTCGTTTATTTTTATGCTTGAGCAACACCAAAAATGAATGAATCCGTTTTGTAAACAACACTTGCGGTTTGTCACACTCACCACATGACAAACGCACACCACCCACATACTCATATGTTCACATACATATGTATGTATGTACACATAGATACATAAATAACTCAGCCACACCAGTAACACCATCACCATCTGACGTTGATTATGATGATGAAAACGACGACGATGACTTCTATTAGTACTACTATATAGTAGAATACAAGTATATGAAAGTGGGCGTTGTTTGTAGAACGACACTTTCAACGGAAACGTCTAGGACTGCCAGGAAAATAAATACACACAGATACTCAACACACCTACCTTGCCTACAAATGAATATAAGAAGTAAGGAGAAGAATAACAAAAAAACAAAAAAAAAAAAACAGAAAATAAGACAAAACATTTACTTCAGTTCAACCGAAGCCTATGTACTTTTTTCGTTCCAAAAGATACATGAGGACACAGAATTAAATATAATTACGATACAAGTTAGAAGTTTAAGTAATCCAATCAGTTTAACTTTAATAAATATTTTCTTTAATTGCTTACTACTAGTTTTAGTAAAATTAAAGCTCAAGCAATACTCGTACACACATATTCCACAGCAAAACATGTAAGTACTTATATTTTATATTAATTTAAGCCTTTTGGAAAGTTTTTACTACAATAAAAAATGCAGAGATGATGGCATAAAAGAACAATTTTTCACTTGTATGCAAATAGGTATCAACTCTTCTTAGCGACTACAATTACACATATATAGTGTAAATAATCAAACAAATCTAAATGAATTCATTACATAATTTTGATATCTTCTTTATATAAATTCCGATGCACATATGCACTATGTGTTACAAACAAGATGACAAAGTATCTATACCCACCCACAACATAAGTGATAAGAAGTATAATAAAACGCCATAAGTTACATTTACCATTTAGTCAAAATATGAGGCACAACATTACGTATACGCAATATTTGTATCATTTCTTGGCTTGTTTCTTCTCATTATGACAGTCATGGGAACACCAAAAAAAAAAAAAAAACAGCGAAAACCAAAAGCAAAGACAACAATAACAATAACGAGCACCAGAAAAAGAAAATGGCAAGTAAACAAGTCTAAATCGGTACAAAATGTGACACTTTTCCTTTTCCTAAGGCCTCCTTCATTCTGCCCTTCCGTTAACTGATTATGATGATAGATCATTTTCGTTGTTGTTGAAAATACTATACATAGACTCTTGTTGTTGTTGTTGTTGTTGTTTTTTCGGCCTATTCTTTATTACTGATGACGTTATTTGTACTTAGCATCTATGAGCGTCGTATTAGTGGTAAATAGCTGGCAATATGCCTACTCTATTGGGTTCTTTTCGTTTACTTACTTCAGTTCTATTCAGTAGTATTCATTTTCTTGGCCCAAAACTGATTAATGAGCATCAAATGCGTTGGCATTCTTCTTTTCCTAACTGCGCTCCCCATTGTACATTTTTGTCATTTGTTTAGCATATTTTTAGGCAAACTTAATGGTTAATAAAGATTTCTTTTACGCGTAAAAATGATTTATTTTGAGAGGAGAAAACGCTTAAGCTCTATTTTGTCTCAAGTATCTTATTGAAATTAGCGTAGCCAAGCAAAATAAAATACGAAGATTTATATTAAAGAAAACAAAAAAATTGGCGTAAAGTAGTCAAACCAAGCCTAAAATTATGCTATACTATTGCACACATAAATTATCTTAGTTTGACTACCAGCTAGACAGCAATCCAGTGCTAACTTGATAAGCATTCTGAAAGCATAAGGCATAAGGCAAAGGGAATGCTAACAACCCAACCAACCAGGCGTATACGCAACTTTATTAAATTACATTCGTGTTGTGGCAAATTAATTACGAAATTATACCAAGTTTCTACTTAATACTCAGTTTTCGACGGTTTCTTCAACTTCTTTAGCTTATTAACAATGCGTAACACATTTTTTTTTTCGTTAGATTTTTGTATGTCTTAGCCAAATATAATTAAACAAACAATCAACAATCTTAAAGATACTCATACAATTTAATATGTTAGTGAAACAAGTAATGTCATATCTAAGATTGACTTGCTCATATAGTTTTTTAACTCAAACTCTCGCAAGACTTTTGTGCTTAACTATGAAAATATGAGAATATCAAAACAACAACAAGATAAATATTTGTCTACATTCACTGCCTTGGAACATGCCTTGCATATAAATATACACGTATGTACACCACAAAAACAAAATGTCCTCGATTACTGGAAATTTGTACATAAAAAAAAAAAAAACAACGAAAAAAAACATTAATATATTTATAAATGTATTTTTCTATTATTCGCTTATCACATGCGACCGCAACATAACAACAGGACAACAAAGGACCTTGCACAATATTAAGTAAGTAGAAAGAAATCTCAGTCGACATTAATTTGATTTATGTTTATGGCAACAAAACGAAAAAAAAAACAAACAGCACACACAAATTCAAATAGAATATGCACATAATTTTATTTTTGTTTAGATATCGCATTCATTTGGATCTGATTTGGTCCAGGTTTTCAGTTTGTATACTAAACATTTGTGTTTTGTTTTTATTGGCTACATTATCTCTATGCCATTTTATCGCTAATTAAAGTATTAACCAACCAAATGTACGAGTAAGTGTGCTAACACAATACTTAAAATGAAAAAAAAAACATGAATTTCTAAAGAGGCCAAACATCATAAATTGTTGGCTCATCCTTTAAGCTTTTAATAGGATTTTAATAGGCTTTCGAAAATCAATTTCAATTTCGGTTGAGAGATTATTTAAATTAACAGCAAGCAAATTATTTGACTAATAACTTTATTTCACATACCTGATTTGTATTATGCATGGTGTGGAAAATTTTGACCGCCATGGAATGGAGTTGTTAGTTTTTATGTATCAAGAAACAAACCATACTTTTGAAATTCGTCATCCTATGATATAGAATAGTATAGCACTTGTATATTGTATTACTCTGATACTCATTCATTGTGTTATATTAATTACTGGTGAGTCCACACCAAATGTAACCGACTAAAAGCTCAACAAATTGCTTGGTGTGCTAATATTTATTCCTTTTGAACTCCTAGTTTGGAGCATAGGGCCTCCACAAGGCTTCTCCTTCTCCAGGTGTTTTTTGGTCGGCCGCGGCTCCTGCTTCCTTGCTGGTTCCATTCAAGCGACATTCTTGTGGGGCTTTCTGGCTGTTTTCTTAGCGTGTGACCAATCCAGCGCCACTTCCTACGCTTAATCTCTTCATTTGTTAGACGTCATAGTGCCTCGTTGGAAATAGTGTTAGGCCAGAATATTCTGCATATGATCATCAAACACTTGTTAACGAAAACTTGAAGTCTCTGCATAATGGAGTTCGAGACCAGCCATGTTTCGCTTCCGTACAGTAGCGTTGATTTCAAGCATGCGGAGAATATTCGCAATTTCGTGCGTCTAGAGTTTTGAAAACTTGCCATACCGATTTTAACCGGCCAAATGCTGCCCTTGCTTTGCTCAACCTGCAGTTAGTATCCTCCGTCTGTTGATATTGTGCAACCGAGGTAACAGAAGCATTCTACGAAATCAATCGCACAGCCGTCAATCATTATATGGCTTATACAGGAGTGATTGACTCTCATGGCTTTTGTCTTTGCAATATTTATCTCCAGACCGACGGTGCGTGCCAGCGCGACTAAGTTTTTCGCCTTCGCTTGCAAATCGAAGAATTTGTGCGAGAGGAGACAAATGTCATCGGCAAAGTCCAAGTCCTTAAGATGGCGAAGAAGAGGCAGTTTTGCCGTACACCAGTGTTGGTGGTAAATGAGTCGATGATGCTGCCATTGTGAAGTACCACCAGCTCAGGGTTCTCGTACAGCGCTATTATGAGGCGGATTAGCTTAGAGGGGACTCCTTTTCTGCTCAAAGACAGCCATATGGAGTTATGCATTAGTGTGTCGAATGCTTTCTTGAAGTCTACGAACAGCATGTAAACCGGGGAGTGCCATTCAATCGATTGCTCCACGATGATACGATGGTGGGCATCAAATAGAAAATACAAGCTCAATATCAAGTATCAGAGGATTAAATGACAATATTTTGATCAAAACTGTAAGAGATTCACTTGACTGGTGCTCTAGATAACAGAACGGAATGCTGAGAAGGCTAATGCAGGGATATCGATAGCAATCAAAACTTTAAGGCTTTTTTAGTAGGGCAGCTCAGTCTCATTTCATTATCGACTAGTAATCCGATAACAGAAACAACTGATGGCCAAGCTCATTTGTCCAGTCCATTTTGATGACATATTGATAAAATGTATGCAATGGATCATGATTTTATTTCAGAGTTTATAGATGTTCATAGAAGTTATCCTTGATAAAAAAACGCACGTTACCACAATAGTTACAAAAAAAAGTAGCAGTATGACAAAAAGGCTAGAGAAACGATGGTTCTAATCGAAGTCCCTACACTAAATTTACATGCGACAAATAATTTCTTTTAAGAAGCCAAGCTATGTGGTTAAATTAAATTAAATTCTCCCACCCGGAAGACGGATTAAACTATTTAATTTAGTTATAAGCTGTATTTGTATTTTTTCTTTACTTATGTCATTTTCCAACTTTAAGTTGACAGTTATTTGTCATAAATAAATAAATTTACTCCTTTGGCATCTATTCTTTCGCCCTTTCTTCAGCGCGAAAGCTAAATCAATTGCAATAAGACAGTCTTTATCAATGAGTTATTATACTACCACATATGTTCGCTTTTAAAACAAATAAATAAATACGAAAAATATGTAAACAAACATTGTTCAATGTTGTGCAGATTGACAAAAAAGATTTGGACTGAAAAACAAGCTTTTTTCAGTCCATTTCGATTTTTGAAGCGATAACACTGACCGTCTAAAAGGCACATTATAAGTATTTTGGATAAAGCCACGAATATGTAAGCATCTCTCTCTCTTATCGTAAGTACGCCTCTATCATTAATGAGTAATTATGTGTAAGATAACTAAATAAAAGAATATTCAGTCTTGTGTCAACTATCGAACTGAATACAAATATACATACATATTTTATTTCCGAGTATTTAAAGACGATTTAGTGCAAAATATTAATACTAGGAATTAAAGCTGGAAGTAAGCTTTAAATATGCTCATTCTAGGTGAAAAACACTCAGTGAAAATTCATATTTTCTATGCCACTTATTCAGCAGAAGAGCAATCGTGTGAAAAGGTATCTTAAACTTCTTGTACCTAACATTTTAATATGGAAAGTTCTCAAACATTTGGCATCTACTTATGTTAAATAACAAACAAAACTAAGATGAAACGAAATGCTCTAAAGTTTCGTGGCGTTAACATAAAATTCTATGGAATTTTCTTCACTTGTTTTTAAGTGTAATAAATATGTTGTGTTAAATGGAAAAAGTTATTCAAAACTACACAAAATTGATTAAAATTTTCAAATATTGTTTTTCATACTACACTACACATGTTTTCAATATGTGTTATGATCTTAGTCTGATATTGGTATCGTAAAACAACAGTCTATTGGAATAGGGATGTTCACTAAACATCCATGCATAGACTCTTAATTTTTCTATTCGATGCATCGATTTTTAAAATAAAAACATCGAATATGATTCAATAATAATAATTGTCATTAACAAGTATTGAAACTTGTAACTCACTAGCGGGACATAACAAACGGTAGCCAAATGCATAAAAAAATCTGAAGATGAGCATATACATAAATGAATTAACTTCTTAGGTTCACTCTCATTGGGTTCACCTTCACTTTATACTATAGAATTAGTTTGCAGGCCATACAATTTATAAAAAAAAAACTTCAGAAATCACTCACTCTTTCCTTCAGTTGCCGATGTTTGTTGTGAATCAAAATATACTATTATTACTTTAATACAAATAATTTACTAACTGATATGAGATAATACTTAATATTTAAATATTGATACTTAAGTGAAATGGCATTTGCTGTTGACAATTAATTGGAAACAAGCGCCTTGCTTTTGTATTTACCGTACTTATAATGATACCAACTGACCTAAAGATTTATTATTTTTTCTTTTTCTTCTCCTTCATTATTCTTCTTAAAAAGGATTACGCATAATCAGCACGCTATTATTTATGCTTAACAGCTAAATGGAAACAATTTCGATTTTCTGTAAATTTTTTTATATTTTAAATAATTTCGAAAATTATTAAGTGAGGTTTTATTATTTTTAATTATTAGAACATATTTCAATCATGTTGTGGTTACTAGAACATCCCCAATCCTGGATAGTGGCAAAAGCTGTACTCTAACCATTTGGAAGTCTATAGTTGAGCTATTGTACGCCATTAAGACGTATCAGTCCATTACAACTGAAATTGATCGAATAAAATGGTATTTAATGTAATTGGTCATTTTAAGAAAATAATATTACAAAACATATTCAACTGAGCAAAAAATAGTACAAATCTTGTAAAATTATAGGCCGCCAAATTGTACGCAAGTCAAAATTGGAGCCTCGAAATAGTGCTGCCGACATTCGTCGTGAAATAATTGATGGATTAGGCGCAGATATATCAAAACGGGTTCATCGATTGGCAGAGGCTAGCCTCCATGGGTGTATTTCTCGGAAGAAGCTATTAGTGACAATCATGCAAAGAAAACATCGCATACAATAAGCTAAAAAACACGCTGATTGGCCTTTTAATAAATGGAAATACTTACATATGTGGTTTGGAGCGATGAATCGAAGATCAACATTCTTGGTGCAGATGGTAAAAAATATGTTAAACGGCCAAAAAGATGCCCATACAAAATAAATAATAAATAAAAAAGGTAAAAAACATATTTACAGCAAACGAAAACCTACGTTTCCAATCAGTTGTCAACAACTGTAGTTTATTTATATTTATTGGGCTCAAAAATCTATAAAAGTATTCGATGTTGGAAAATATCGATGTTTTAATTCGCTTAAAAACAATATTTATAAGCGGACACCCTTACATTGGATTATTCATAAATTTCATCTAGATTTGCTTGGTCAGCATTGCATCGTCATTTAACTTTTGTATTATAAATATGTACAATACAAATCAATAGAATTTAATTATTTTTTTTATAGATTCTTAGTTCTTCACTTAACATACCTATGTATGTTTTAAATTTTTATACTTTTTCTTAAATGAAATTTATGCAAACTTTAATAGAAACAAAGGGATCTTTTTTTTCTTCGGGTTATTTTATATTATTATCCAACATATATCCATAAAATATCACAAAAGTGTTTGTCAAACAATTCATTTATTTTTCTATAATAATACTCGCTCGTAAAGGCTTAGCTGCCAATTCACCAGTGAAAATGCATGAATCAGAAAAGCATAGCATACTTTTAGGCACAACTAAACAATTTTTCAAAATCAAATAAATGAAGTAAGTCTACACTGAAAGGTTCATGTTTTGTAGTATTATAGAACTACGGTATGAAAACAAAAGCAATTCAAACGATTCAAGGCAAAAATGGAATGGATTTTTTTCAACTTGACATAAAAGATTCTACTTCATTGAACTTTTTTCGTCGCCTCCTCATCATTGTCGATTCGATGATGCCAACAATTGTTCATGGCTTCATTTGTTTCTTTGCTTCGCTCATTTTCAGAATATCTTAGCAAAAATGCAAAAATTTACACTTGGTTAACTGATTGATGAATGCATAAATGAAGCATACCATGCTATGTAGTACGACTACTATGAAGGAGATGTAGTCAAAGGATGTCGATATACACATGTATGTATAATATATATGCTCGAGTGTGTCTGTGTTTATGTGTAAATATATGTGCATCGATTTGACTTGATTTGCTTGACTGCAAGCTTGGGTACACACATTCCCCAAGAAGGTTGAACTGTAAAAATTTCCCGCTTTGTTGATTCGTTTATTTTACTTTTATTATACATTTTATACGATTAGGAGTGTGTTTCTCCTGACTCCGTTTCTCATATTGATACTTCATTATCCCTTATATTTTTTTTTTCAACATCATTTTATGTAAAATGATTACGCATTTGATTGCCTCGCAATTCATTGAGTTTATTGTTATGTTAAAAATATGCAAATTACATTTTTAACTCAAAAATTACTGTTGAATACTATTGCTTGCTTTAAGGCGTTACAAAAGCATTTTCTATAATTTTTCATTAAATTAGCAAAATCTATCAACTTGTAGTTTGTTAACTGAAATTCAGAATGAGTTGTCACCATGGGTTACAATTCAATTCAATTTATTGTATGATACTAATAATAGGTACATTTGTTTATGCTTATGATATCTTAAACTAATAAGTTTAGGCTTTCGCTACCTTCACAACTTATATATATATATAAAGAGATAATACAAGCGTATTTTTTAATAATAAC
This sequence comes from Amiota communis, assembly GCA_037043315.1. Taxonomy (NCBI): domain Eukaryota; kingdom Metazoa; phylum Arthropoda; class Insecta; order Diptera; family Drosophilidae; genus Amiota; species Amiota communis. The sequence continues at coordinate 34,063 of JBAMAV010000334.1, forward strand.
TAATTAGAAACCCACCTAGAATGGTTTTGAAAACTTAAAACTAAAACTTAAATGCAATAATGTCTAATAATATCATTAATTTGTTAATAAGTACAGTATCTACATCTATCATTGAAGTTCTAGTTGAACCAGACTAGCCTTTCAACTACCATTTCAACATTGGCTTGCTTATGTAAGTCAGTGGTAGAGTGGTGCCATGGTATGCCGAAAATCGTTTTAAGCATTTTGGTTTGCATAACCTGTTATTTGCTTAAATGGCTACGAGCAATATCCGCCCAAACTGGGGCCCCATAGAATATTATAGCTTGGAAAACTGATCTGAAAAGGTATATTTTGTTATCAATATTCGAGCGAGAGTTCCTATTTATAAAGGATTACAAAATATTAATAGAGACATTTACTCTATTGATGTTGTAAGCTAGAGGTTCCTTAAAAATTGTTTTATGATCTAAGACCCTCTCGTCTGAGGGCTACGACTTAACCTAACGTAACCTAAGAAAACTTCCAGGTATCCAATGCTTTGTTTGCAAGTGATATCAGTGTTGTGGAGATTTACATATATGACTAGTTGGTTTAAATATGGCTTTCCGTTTCCAAGTGAAGCAGATGAGTTGAGTTTTGTTCAGATTGATCATTATCTTCCATTAAGTAAAGTAGTCATGAAGGGTTTCAAAAGCAACCTGAAACTTAGTAGAGATGTCAGATGCTTACAGCCTGAGGAAAAAATCACCGTATTATCAGCAAAAATGGAGGCAGAGCAACCATCGAGAGATGTGAAGTCAGAAAAATAAATATTATAGAGTAAAGAAGACAGGCACGACTCATGAGGGCAGCCTACATGCATATTGTTGAGTGCAGAATGCGCAAGGCCAAAATGAAGTGCAAACGTCTGGGCGCTTAAAAAGTTCTGCACAATTTTATTCAGTTCGAACGCCAAATTCATCTTGTAGATAAGCCCAGTCTAGAAGTATCATGCCTGTGGAGTTCACACATTGAAAGTTCTGTTTAACAATCTTCTTGTTCTTGATACGTACGAACGGATGTACTGCGTTATATTCTTTGCGTAATCCGAACTGCTGATTTGGGAAAATTTCACTATAACATACTTACAAACCTTGTCTTTGATGACCTTTCCTAAAATTTTGCTTACAGAAGACAGTAGACTTATTGGCCGATAAGAGTATGGATATCCAGCAGGTTTCTGGGTTTTTTTTATTGCCACAACTTTTGATGTTTTTCAAACACGAGGAAAATAAACAAAATAGAGACAGGCGTTTATAATGACAGTTAGAAAATCAATATACATATAAGATTTCTCATTCGATTTTTAGTGAGTTGTTAAATGTTATTCCACTTGGTGTTTGCATTTGATTTTTGGACTGCCAAAGTTTCTCACACCTTGAGGGAGCCACCACAGAGGTGCCCTGCTATCCGTGTGTGGCTTAGCCATCCCAAGCGTCTGAACTTATTACACGATTATCTTCTTTTAATATTGTTTCAGTAAACAGAATTTGGATGCGGCTTGAGACATGATGCCAATCAATACATAAAATATACAAAATAAATATAATAACAAAAAATTTCATATTGTTTGCTTATCTGTAATGCAACAATTGGTAATTTCTTGTATTTTGACAATTCCTTTTGAATTCACTTCCTAATTTGTGTCAATTTTACTCAAACACTTTATAAGCTACTACTTTACTTTTGAAATTCTCTCATTGGCATCAATTTGCATTGAATGACTGATCGAATGTTAAGCGATGCTAATCTGGAAGTTATTAAGACGCTAAGGACGAAGGAGGCCGAGAACACTTGGCATGTAGAAACGTGATTATATTCCCATAATTAACACGCTAGCGAAGCGAATAAGTGACCATGATTGCAAAAGAAGGACTGAGCAAATGAAATGTAATTATCCAAATGTAAGGCAAAATGAAGAAAGGAAAAAAGAAACAGTGCTATAAAGGACCTCAATTTCGTTTATTGTGCAACACAATAATAACAATAAACATACAAACACTAAGTGATGGCGAACACGCAACAAGCAACTTAAGACAACGAAACCCAAAGCAAAGGAGTCAGCTGAGCTCTAGAAGGGATTGAAATGGGGTGATGTGATGTGATGTGATATAGTCACAGCTGCTAAAGTACTGAGTTGTGAATGATGCCATTGACGCACCACCAACAATATGCAACTCATTCAACTCATTCAACACAGTCAACAGTCATATAAACTTTGTTAAATATTTCTTCCTTTATTTCATTGTACGCTATGGAATTTTTTTTCTGTCCGACATTCAAAATGAAACTTAAACGGAAATTGCCATGATTTTTCACTTACTCAATTTGAAGTGAATGTTTTCCTTCAATTTTTATTTAATTTCTCACTGTTTTTTCTTTTTTTGTTGATGGTAAATTAAGCGGTCAAAATACAATACGTATCTACTACTACTTGTATTGTATATACTTGTATAACGGAAATTACGTTGCATATTTAGAGGAGCCTTTTTGCAGTTTATTTAGCCTGTGAGGCAAATATTTACGCATTTAAGTTTATGTTGTGAGCCAAGCAAAAATAAACAAGTCTAACAACATAATTCCAAAATAAACAGCAACCACGACGCCTCTTCAGGGTCATCAAATACAGGCTCATCAACATCAATACCACTCACTAATTCACTCGTTCGCATCATCATCATTATCATCATCATCATCACTATCATTAACGACAGAACAACACGAATAACTTAATTGTGCAATGTGCTCATCATCAACAACACGGCACAGCAACAGCAGGAACAGCAACAAGAAAAACATCTATTCCACATTAACATGCAAAACAATGCACTTTTGGGGGCATTAAGCTTGACTGTGTGTTTTTAACCCTTTATTGCCTCATTTTAGTTCTCCACCTCCCTTTGTTTCTCTTAATTTAGTTCACTTGTTTTATATGGCTTTGATTACCACATCACTTTCCCTCCGGATTATGGTTGCAATTTGCATTGAGCTTCGGTTGTGTCATAAACACATAGACTCATACATATATCTCGATACATATACATAAGTATGTATGGACGTTGGTTGTTAACATTTATGATGTGTCACTCAACTATGTGTGTTGACATTCATGTTCGTGTTTTATCATTTAGTGTCAAAAATTGCATCAACACTCTATGCAACAGCAACATCAACAGCAGTGTGGCACCAATAAAACCAAATGAAAAACTTGCTAACTTTATGGTTTCAAAAGCACGTAAATAATTGTATAGCTGTTAACTAAACTAAACTTAACAAAACAGAGTTGAGTTGAGCTACACATGTCGCTCTAATAATTAAAATAGAAAATAAATACAAAAGAAAATACCCAGTAAGCGTAACTTATTGCAATTTATTGTTGTATGTCGAGTGAGGATGAAAATAAATATAAAAAAAAACTAAGAAAGAAAAAGTAAAAATGGAAAAATCATTTAAATTTAAATTTCATGATATATAAACTAAAAGTGCATTTTATTCATGACTAATAAAATTTAACGCCAGTTTAAATTTGATTCAATATTGTATATTTTTTAAGACAAATAGAATTAATTAAATTTTCAGTCGTTTTAATAGTTTTTAATTAAAAATTCATTTCACATTGCCATCATCCACTTTTACATTTTCATCACATGACAGATAATTAATGTGTGTATGTATATATGGATACGAGAAAGTAAATGGAAAATTAGAGAACTGCAGACAAGATTAAGTGATGGCATTAAAACAATAGTAATATTCCATGGGAAAAGCACCTATGGAAAGTGCAATTGGGTAAAATCTAGAAGAGGTTTGTCTTCAGCTGTAAAAGGGAATGGCTGGATAATGATGAATTTTCAACAATCTAAAGTTTTAGTACATATAATTCAGTAAAGGTTATTAAAAGGTGTTAAAGGAAAAAATTGTATACAATATTTGAGTATTAGAACCATTGGCTTATCACAAATGTTTCAATTTAAACGTATTTTAGTATCTACATACCATATAGTACTCATACTTATAACTGAAGTGTACTAAAATATGTTAGAAAAATATTGCGTTTTATTTAAATTGTATATTTGTATTTATTTATTTTTTTTCTGTTTTAATGTAGTGTATTTTATCTTAGATCTAAAAACTGTGACAAACCTTTGTCCACCTGTGTTTCGCTGCGAAATATTTTTTGCTAATGAAAATTGGCATTCGATGCCTATTTTAGTATTCGGTCTCAACATACTAATTATATATGAATGGACCTTAATATTTAAGTGCTATTTCTATATACATATATGACTAGATACACGGGCAGACGTTGCTCTACCTCTCATTCCCAAACATTTATTTGATACTGATTGGTTAGCTGTAACATTTGTATAATCATTTCTCTTCAAATATTTTAGAAAATACTCATTATTCGATAAAATTTGCTTGTGTGCAATGTTTATCATGTTCTGCCATCTCACTCGCACACCTGGGTAACTTCTTTTTATTCGATTTTGCAGCTGTATATATCTATAGACAATTAGGAAATTCAGTTACCAAATCGAGACATATAACAAAATCGTAAACGATCAGTTTCTGTTTGTCTGTGATATTATGCAGGCTAATCACAGAAAAGGCTTAACAGTCTTGTATGCTCTTTTCACTGACATTCCAATTGGTCCACTAACAAAAAAGTTATTCAATAATAAGCAGAGTACAAAAATCTTCAAGCACGGACACTCACGAGCGCTTATTCATGAAAACTTTCGTAAATGAAGATTTCTTGTTTTTGCTCGCGTTCCCATAAGTACGCTTTGATAAATGCGTTTTTGCTCTTGCTCGCGAGCATTGTCTTGCATTCATTTTGTCCTTTGTTCGTACGCGAGCGATTAACAAACGAAAAGAATGCTCTCAGCTCATTGCTGATAACATTTCATTTATGTGCATTTACGCTCATTCATGCGCTCTGATCATGTACGTTTTGTAATTGTTTTAGCTGTGCAGCTTCTATGGAGGCTGCTTTTGTTCGAAATAGCACTTCATTTATGAACAAGATCGAAATCACTTACGCTCGCGTACGAGCAAACAAAAAAAAATATTCCTCACGCTCGTGTGTGAAAAATAATGATATTTTTAAGTTTTCATACGTGAATATGAGCAAAAGTATTTCGGTACTCTGATTATAAGTATGTAGGATGAAAAAAATTAGTTTTTTAAGTTTTTGCAAAACCACGCCCAATGTTTTTCGAATGTTTTTTTTCATTGCTATGCTTTACTGCTTTTTCAATTTTGTGTGTTGTTGTTATTTTAATATTTCTTCCTCTCATTTTTTGATAACGATCTTTGCACTTTTCTTTCTGCATATGATGTTCTCTAAGAGTGGAATTTCGTATGTGTTTCCATTGGGTATGCTTTGCTGCTTCTTGAATTTTGTGTGATGTTATTGTTGTTATATTTTTTCCTCTCATTTACTAATAACTGAGTAAGCAAAAGAGTATTGCACTCGTTCGTACTTATTTTTTATTTTTTTGGAAATGTTTGTAGTTGCCAATAGATGAAAGGCAATCTACATAGCAGGCGGGACAACGTGTACCCAGGCCTACTAGTGAATACATAATTCTACTATTGTTGAAATGCTTTTCATAAATAATTTACAAATGATTAAATCTCTCATCCCATTAATATTGTATTTAACCATTCAAATCCAAAATATAATTGTATAGAATCTGAATATTCTAGCAATTAGCATCCAGATGGCTGCATTATGTTCATTTGGCTCATGGAAAATTGCAACTTACTGGATTTAGAGAAGGAAGCCAAAGCACGTTGTGCTTCCTTCAGCATTCATTTCAGACCTAAATATTACACCTGCCCAATCACAGTACCGCTACTCAGGTGTAGATTAGTGGATTAATACTGTGGTAGATAAGAAACAATATTCGGAAAAACCATAATGGAACAGCCGATAAATCGAAAAAAAACGAAATTAGATAGGTGTGTGAGTTGCTGCCAGCAACGTTCAACGAGCCCAAGCCTGCCAAATGAAACACTTCGCCGCATAACTGGAGCTGCTTATGATATCTGTAGACAAATAAGAAATTCAGTTACCAAATGTATAATTCAATTATTGTTGAAAGAGGCTTTTCATAAATTATATATCCTTCAAATCCTTCTTATAGTTGCCATCCAAAATGTAATTAGATCGTATATGTAAATGTTTTACAACTACAAATTTATTAGTAAAAAGCCAAAAAAAAAATGTAAGGCCTTTCAAAAAACAACATATTATTTCCACTTTACTTCATGCTGACAGTTACGACTTCATTTTATGTTGGTTCGAGTTAAGAGAGTTTATATTGTCAAAAGTTATGTCAGCGACTGTCAGGCGCATGTAAACAATAAGAACAACCAAGTCACCAACAACAACACGAACGAACAGGAACAACAATGACACAAGTGAACAAAAGAGGATGGTGATTTCTTCTTTATTCATTTTTTTTTTTTTGTTTGCTGTTGTTTATATCATGTCTTTTTATTGTTATTCTCTCGTTTACACAACTAAATTGCGAATTAAGCGAAAAACGAAAAGAATAGTAACAAAAGCAGCAAAAAAAAAAATATATATATATATATAAAGGAAAAAATGCAAGATTGTCAACTCAACCACAACAACAATAAGGGGAACAATGCAACGGCAATGAAAGGCTAGACAGATATTTTTATCAAAATGTCCTTTTTTTTAGCAGCCTTTTGTACTAAGATATACTGTACATAGTAAGAAGTACGACAACTACTAAGCCTAGAGGGAGTAACAAAATAATAATAATAATAATAAAAGGGATGAAGCAAATGAAAAGTAACAGCTCTTGTAGTTTATATAATAATCATGAGTTTAACAACATCGCTTTTGGCGGTCAACATCCCAGCTTTCTTTATGCTGGTAATTATTTGATCGCGACCCTGAAAGTATGCTACTCATTTTTTGTTTCGTTTCGCTTATTTACAAACTTATGTCACAACCCACTGAGAAAAAAAAAATAAGTAACTTAGCATGGTGTTATTTTACATTGTCACAGTGTCTAATTACACTTGACAATTTTTCAAAGTCATTTCCCATAAGCGTTTGTCGTTCATTCCTTCCTCATTCATGTCCTGGGCGACATTTGCTCTGGCATAAAATGAGCAACTCTGTCGTCGCCATCATCATCCTCATCCTTGTTGTTGGTACTGTTGTTGTTGTTTTATTTTAAGGCCTAAAAAGGAGATGAACAAAAAATTTTCATTAGAAAACTTTTTGCATTAGCAAAGTGCGCCTTATGAAGCCAAAACAAAAAACAAAAAAAAAATGTATAAAAACACCCAAAAAGAAGGCGCACACAAGGAAAAAATGTATTCAACATAGAAAATGGCAACAAAAAAAGGGGGAGTCCTTAAATTTGCGTGTGAATTTTTCAACTTTTTCATCGAAAAAGTAAAAAGTATTTTTTCGACACTTTGTTAAATTTTACTTCTTATGGGCGTGTGTGTGTGTGTGAGTGCTTTTAGAACTTTATATAAAGATTTGTTTCAAAGATTTCGTACGAAAAATGTACTTTCCTTGATTTTAAGTTAATTATGTTGATTGCATTGAAATAAATTTAATTTTCTTGAATCTACGCCTTGATATAGCTAAGCTTTCTATAAGATTACTACAGGAAATTTTGGCATTAAATTTATTGGAAGAGAATATCTATATTAATAGAGATTAATTATTATGCATAATTTAAAGACTTTTCTTAGTACGTGTATTTGTTTATTAAATATTTACCTTCAAATAGAAAACATCACTTACAGAAGCTAAGAATTTTATTAAATTAAATAGCAACTCAACGTACTTCACATAAATCGAATTAACACTGCTCTAGATTTGATCTCATGTGATTCTATTACTATGTTAAACCAACGATGGATGACATAATATGTGTACGTATAATTTATTTTTTTGTTATTGATGTACTTATTATCTAAAATTACAAGCTAACATGGTATGGAGCACTAGCATCAGTTAGTACAATAATTAAATTAGAGTGTGAGCTATATATAAAATAAGATAAATATATAAAGTTGGTACTTACCTAAGTAGGTAAGTAAGTCATAAGGTAAGTGAAACTACGAGTATAAATAATGTATAAATAGTGAGCATTTGTATTCGAACTTATAATAATTGGTATAATTTGATTTTTATTTTAAAATAAGAAATAGTTTGTTTTAATGTTGCTGATCATCACCGACACCTTCGAGACAAAGAAATACTGTTCAGCCATGTTCTTGGACATTCGATTCTGCCAAGCCATATTAGCTCTTTCTAAAGTCTTACCTAAAAGATTGGACCTTCTACGTACGACACAATGATGCTAGTTTCGGCATAATGCGCATTATGGCGAGAGGTCCACAGATGACACAGCGTTTCTAGCATCCGCATTGGATCCCCACCACGCCTCATGTTTGCTGCAGTGACAGGTTGATTTTATTGGTCCTTGGCTAGTTATTTGGAAGATCGAAATGAATTCTGATAAATCAGTCCATACGACATTTACGCTTAGGCATGCCACTTGTCCTCCACTTGCCTTAAATGGTGAATATGTCCCCATTAAGCGCAATGCTAAGTATCTCAGTGTTACATTGGACAGAAGGCTCAACTGGCAGGAGCATATTAAGATAAAGAAGAAGCAACTCATCCTGAAAAGCTGGAAAATGAACTGGCTGTTAAGTCATGGATCCCAGCACAGCTTGCGCAATAAAGTCCTATTTAGGAAATTGTTTGGTCAATTATACAATTGTGACCAGGCCTAAGTCAGATGAATTTTATGATATCCGGAGGAAAAAACCCCATACTACAATAGTATCTTGTGTAGTTGAATGCAGTAATATCAATGACAGTTTCAATTCTACCATTCTGGTTCTCTTTTAGCATTGTCGAGATATCTCAATCGTTGTAATTTGGCGTGCAAATTAACGGAAAGTTACAAGCATATTTAGCAGATTTGTCTGCTATCTCGTTCCATGTCCTGGTGACCAGACTAAAATTAGATTACCTTTCTCTATAAAGTATATATAATATTATAGAGATTATTGTTAATATTGTATTTCTAATGCTGACAGTGAGTCTGTACTTATTATGGTTTTTCTTAAGAGATTTTCAAGAGTGCTAAGCCTTCGAAGATAACGATTATCTCAGCTGTATAAGTCAATGTATGAGAGGGTAATGATGAAATTTTAAGTGTATTTGTTTGAGTGGTTATATTGAATCCAACATGTTTATCAATTCTGGGTGCGTCAGTGTTTGGTAGTCAAGGAGTAGGTTGATGATTTAAAGAAAAAAATGCTGGGGGGTAGAGTTTCTTTGGTACATAGGCATAAATTGATGTGGTGTGGATTGAGATGCCAATAATAATTTCCACTATCCAATACCAATCAATTTTAGCATAATAAATATGTATACAACAAATACTCAGAGCCGGATTGAGGCCTTTAGGGACTACTAGGCAGTGAAAGTCCCGGAACCCTTATACAAAATTGTAACTAACAAATTTTTATTTTTAAAACAAGTCTGCTAATCTGATTGACACTTCTATTATATCCCAAAAAAGCGCCTCTTTGCAAGGCCACTAAGCACTTGCCTTGTTTGCCGCCAAAGATTACAGGTGCCTTCAAATAGAATATTTTCAAATAATCATTAACTGGACTATGGATTATGAACGTTTAATGTTTCTGCAATATCGCATGCCTTATGGCGTACCGCCTTTACCGACTCAACAAAAATCTTTAAAATATAAATTAGGCCAATTAAGTATTGTACACAATATGAAACTTAATATTGTATTTTGAATACCTCCCAAAAAATTTTTTTTACAAACTTAAAGCCTTTGAAGTATGGTATAACTCATATACAAATATTGTATAAATTTGAAAACTTTATGTCGCACAAATGCTAAAGGTCCAAAAATAAAATGAAAAAAATATATTTATAACAATACTATAACAGAAAGTGAAATAATGAAAAACAGTAAAGAATGCTAGCTTTGGTTTCACTTAAGTTTATTTATATATTTTATATGAGCACACTTTACATAATTGTAGGTAGCGTATGCATTTATGCGATGGGCTTCAGTATGAATCACTTTATGTTTGAAATGCTGACATACTACTCGTAGAAGCGAAGTATTTGACAGAACCTTATTATCATTGTAGGAATACGCTTTCAAAATGTAAGCTTCTCGGTCCAGCAATTTGGTTTTAGCATTGATAAAGGTATAAATAAATAATAATATTAAAATTTAAAAATACATTCTAACTTTATAGAAACTCATCAAATCTTGTAAAAAAAATATATTTTCTTCTGGGCAAGTGCTCAGTTAATCACACGAAACAAACATCACATCTAAAATATACAATAGTACAATTTAACCAAATGTGAAGGGTATAAAAAGAAATGTTTGTAGAATGAACTATGAAGTATGCATTTTTAAGTGAATTTTACAGGTCACTGCCTAACAAGGACATTAATTGCCATCCACGCTCTGTTACTCACTTATTTACTAAAAAAAAAATGGGTTTACTCTCTACCTCTTCTTCTTTTTCGTATTACCTCACCCTATCAACATTCTTTTTTCATTATTTTTTTTTTTATTTTATTTTTACTTGACTCAGACGCCATCATTCTTACTTGCCTTGGTTGTCCGTATTTGCTTGCACTTGTTGAAGTTATACTTATTTCTTTATGAGTACATACATACCTATTTTGATGGGGACAAAGGATCTCAATTATGTAGAAAAAAGTAATGTGAAAATTTCAATATTAAATTAACAAAGAGAATATTGAGAAAGGTATAAAGGAGTATCTAGTACTATTCAAGGCATTAAATAACTTACCGCATAATCCAAATCACCTTCTTTAGTTCATTAAATAATCTTCTTTATTCCTTTTTCTATTTTTTAGTTTCTCAAACTGTCTTACTAGTGTCTTACTTACAGATTTTTCTATACTAACTTCATCTTCCCATTTCTTTCTATTCAAATTGTTGTAAAAATAAAAAACCATATTCCTTTATTGACATGACATTTTTATATCCCTAGTATTGATAAGGGACATTAAATCCAGATGAAAAGTTGTTCTATCGATGATGGAAGATTGATATTTTTTATGGAAATCAAATCCGATCCTACAAACTATAAGAATCAGTGTAAATTCGAAGCTTATCCTGCGTAATAAGCTGTTACTGTACAAGACCATACTGAATCCGGTATGCATATACGGTATACAGATTTTGGGCACTACAGCCAACTCAAACCTAGAAATTCTACAGAAATTTCAGTCCAAGCTACTTTATGTGCGCAGTGGTTTTTCTGGAACTCAGTCACCAACTAAAAATTACAGATCCCAACAATAAATGAGAAGATTGTCAGACATAGCATCAGACACTTCAATATGTTGGATGCCCATCACCTGGTAATCTACCTGCTGGACAACAGCAGGCAAACGTGAAGCCTGAAGAGGCAATGTCCTCTAGACCACCCATTTGTTTAAGTGACCAAAAACTTAACAAACTCATTACAAGCAAAACTAAAAGCATAACATTTGAATCACATAAAAATCATGTATCCACATATATGAACCCAACAACAGCAACTCATATTGAGATTAAATTACTATCATAAATATCTCGAAGCGGTATCAATCACCAAACTATGGCAAGGAAGTCTAAGAATCAAACAAACATGCAGAAACATAATAGCAGATACATATATACTCATATATTGAACACTATATGTTTGTATCTAATCTCTTAGCATAAATTCCAATCATTTTACAAAACGGAATGTGAAAACGCAAACCAATAAAACCACAAATCGAAATGAAAAAGGAAATCGCAACAACCAACAACAACAACGCAATGATAACGGAAATATTTGACTCGATTTCGAGTTGAACGCGGCCAATTTAAAATAAAGCGAATCACAAGTAGAGAAAGTCCAGGACAAAACAATAATGTCGAATTTGTAAACATGTAAGGGTTCTACTAAGTCCTTGTTACTGGCACAACGCAACACGACAACATCACTGATGATGACTATGGCCACATTGACAGCACCATGTCGAGACACATCCAAGGATATCTCACATACGATTATCAACAACAAAAACGAACAGTAAACTTTGTTACACTTTTGTTACGTAAATTTGAGTCAAGAATAAAATTTTGTTATTGCTTTTCTTGTTAAAGTGGGTCATACATATCCCAAAACAAATAAAAGCGAAACAACTATAAGAATTTTGAAACAGTCTTCACACAACAAGGACATACTACTACATATAACATTTTGCTATTTGTATTTCTGTTGTCCTCGTTATTGCATATGTATGTTTGTTAGTATTTTTTGATATAACTAATCTATGTTTCAACATATTTTCACCAACTTGAGACCAGAAGCTACATAGAAAGGCACGACACCAAGTTTTATCGTATAAGGCACGACTTAAACAGCTTCAAATTTCTGTGAATAATATTTAATAGTAAGTATTTCGTTGGTTTTTTCGATACAAATAAAGGGAAATATTGTTATGCCATTCAATGAAGGGGTGAGTGGTTTTGTTTTGTAAGAATTTTATGATTAATTAAATAGACAACCATGAAAAAAAGAAACAATGTTAAAAAGGCATTAATTAACAGAAATTAAAACTAATGATTATAAATTACATTTGTTATTTTCAATTATTGAGAAACTGAAATATGCACAAAAGCTTTAAAATCTCAAAGAAACTTTTTAAAGTATACTTTTAGGTTAGATTAAATTAAATTACATGAGAAATGAAACCATTCATACATTTAGCTAGTAGGCTCAAAAAGTTCGTAGGATGACATATAAATGGAGCCATATGATTTTTAAGAACTGCCAACTTTGAAACGATACGTGTCAAAATTTCATGACAATCTGGCATTTACTTTAAAAGTTACAGATGTTTTAGTGAAGCAATTTTTGTTGATAAATCGGTCTACAAAAAAGGCATCGAAATGTTAGAGAAGCGTTGGAATCACTCTTGAAGAATAAATTCGAATTTTGTCTAAAAGTTGTTGTGTTGTGTTATTGGGTGACGTGTTGGTCTATGGAACAACGCAACTGATTAGATTTTTGTAATCCATGGTCTAACTTTCCATATTTAAGTTTTATTTTGATTTTACAACTTTACGGAGTTCTGATTTCCTAAATGTTTTGGGTGCAAAGGAAAAATCTTCTTCCTTTCAATTCAGATCGCTTACAGAGATTTGTATTTTGACTTTTTTACCATATTTTTTTTTTTTAACATTTATTGAACAAAAATAAACCTCCGACTTAACGGATATAAAAAATTTATATGATAATATGGCAAGAGATTGGTAAATGGCTTAAAGCCTGAAAAATAATTGCAGGGAAATTTCTGATTAGTCCTCTTTAGCGTTCGTGTAAAGTCGCTTGAGCCTTCTCCTGGGGGTATTTATAGCCAAAACAGCAGCTAGCTTATTGATATGAGACTTAAGCTGATCATAATACCGTAGGTATCCATTACTGAAGATGGATCGAAGGGGTTGCGCATGTGAATATATCTGGACCCATAATTTTTTCTGGATCGCAGGCCGGGTATTTTTGACGGGACGGCTTTAAGACTGCTCTGTACCATTGCAGAAGACCGTACAAAATCATTCTTAAGATGTTTAGTAAGTAGTTTTTGTGATGTTGGGGGGATCTTGCGTTTTAGCATGACAGGCGAGGTTGGTTTCTGAGCAGTAGTGAGTTAATCCACGCTTGAGAGCAAAATTCGAATCATCGCCTATTGTAGGCCTCGTTCGCTTCAGTTGTCGACCACCAGTGGTGCTCGTCATCACGTTCATCACTCATGCCAATAAGTTATTAACCCTAGCATAAATAATGTACACAATTTACAATTTGCAAATAGTTAAGGAAAAGAAACAATATAATAGCAAAACAGCAATAAACTAAAAATAAGAAGTCTATAAATAGGCACTATCCCGTAAGTTAGCGCAAGAAGAACTAATGCGAACTCACCCATATATCTAATTGCATTTCTAGCATACATTCAATGGAAATACAATTGGCTTAGTAGGGTTATCCTTTAAAAGATTTTTTCGTCTCGAATTATGATACATTTTGCCTTGAGTTGGCTCATATAAATACTCGGCAAAACTTTGGTCTACCCATAAGCTTAGTTTCCTATGTAACGCATAGATTTTTTTGGAGCTGGGTTTGGAATTGTTAACTTCAACAGCACAAAAAAACTTTACTTTATTCAGCAAAATAAAAACTTAAATTTGCTAATGCTTACAGAATATGTGCCTATCAACTAAGCAAAATCAAAAAACAAATGCGAAAAGAGATAAGAAATCTTTTGCTTGAACTGACGCAGCAATTCGATTTCTGCTTACGCAGTCAGCAGACGCAAAATTTTTGAAAAATGCGTCGATAATTTTTATTTAAACTTTTGCTTATAATCGTAACTATGATATCTCGCAGTCGACAACCCTAGTCGTAACACTTAAGCAAGCAATAATTTCATTGCTTTTCGTTTACTGTTTCTAAGCATAGCAGAAGCAGAAACTGAAGTGCTCCTTCAGTTCAAGTAAAATATTTTTTATATTTTTCCTATTTGCTTTTGCTGATTTATAAGTTGTAGTTAAGCAATTATAAATTCATTGAAAATAGTTACGCAATTTCAATCACTGGTTTGACGCCTTTCAGCGGCAGTTGGCTACCATTCCGTTGCCTTCATGGTCATTTTGACCTGGAATCCTGAGCAGTTCAATAATGTTACATCTTCACATTATTAATAAGAATTCAGTAATCCTATAGAGACCAGTTAATAGGTATTCCCGAAGCTTTGGAGCACTTTAGGTTTGTTGGAATATTCTCTTATAAATGAATAAGCTTTACAGAAACACACTAATATGTCAAAGTACACCTTAATTCATGTGTAACAAAATTAATATTGAAATGAAATAGATATTTTTTTTTAAAATAACTAAAAGCTACACGATTTTTGCTTCCTAGTCCCTTACAAACACATCTCCATGCCATATTTTTCATTCTATTTGAAAAACACTAATTCAATTTACAACTTCAGTTTCTGTTTTCATCATTTTTTTTTTAGTGCACGAAGTAAAATTAATTTAAAAATATATGTATGCACGAGTATATTGCATTGGCAATAGCCAATTGCATCTCCTATCCTACTATTCTGCTTTCCATACTTTTTGTCTTTATTTTACAATATCGCTATGAGCAAATTACTTCTATTCAAACTTGTCTCTTTTTGATTTCCAAATATTTGTTTATCTATATGACTGTCTAACTGTCTGTCTGTATGTGTGTCCGTCCGTCCTTCAGTCCGTCATTCTGTCTGTCATCGATGACATTCTAAGCAACGGTAATTATTCGTTGTGCCCTTTTAACCCCTATTTGTTTTGTCACTTTGCACCTGACCTTAGTTTAATTGAGTTAAAAAAATTCTCTGTTCTGAAGGTAGATTTTCTGATTGCTGTCTGTTTTTGATGTTTCACTCTCTGTTCTCTTCCCTTCTTTTTGATTTTTGCTAAATCAACGCCTCGTCAAACAACCTTCCTTCCTACCTACCTTCCTACCTACCATCATATACTACTACATATACATACATATAGAACACCTCTATTTCGCCATAAAGATCCCTTCTGTTCTTTTTGAAACACAAATTAGTCGTAAAAATTGCTTTTAATTGATTGTGTAAAAAAGGTTAAATGCTGGTGCGATGAATGTAAAGCGTTGTAAAGATTAATTTAATTAATAAACAGCAAAAGCAACAACAACAACAACAACAACAACTTTATAACAGCAAAAGGTGTACACACACTGACACAAAACATGCCACTCACTCACATAGATGCTCGTACACAATACCATACCTTCAGATACAGATGCCTTATTCACGTGCAGACACAAGGATATGTTACGCCCAAAAGATACATTTCGGCATCAACAGCAACACTAACTAACTAAATATTGTTGTTGGGTGTTTTTTTTTTTTTTATTGTATTTTATTTAAAATTTTTAAGTTGTGTGCATCTGACACTTTTGATTGAAGGCAAAACCATTAATTATGTTAAAATCGCATGTCATAACATTTCTTCTTCCTTTCATGTTGCTGAGTCCTCAGCAAATCGCATTCTCAGATTCAAGGTTAAAATTAGGTAATTTGTTCTCAAAGAGCCAAAATTTGAAAGCATTATAAGAGTATGTACAAGAAAAGTATAGTGGGGCATGAGTAAATGTAAATTGCGTGAGAAGTGAACTCTGAACCGAACATAAATGGACTTAACTCAACTGAAACTAGGCCAACTTTTGCCTTATTTGTTGATTCAGTTTTAATGGCGCGTGTGTCACTCCCAATGAATCCTGGAATAAATGAGCAAGTGAGTGATTGAATGACTGAGTGGGTGAGTGAGTGAGTGAATGAGTATTTGTAACCATACAATAATGTTGAATGAAGGTTTTTGGAAAGACATTATACGTCATCATACTAAAAATTAGTTTAGAATAAATTGAATGGAAATAAATTGACTTCTTAAGCTTAAGAAATTGGTATAAGATCTTAAAAGTATTTTTGATTGAATAGTGATTGAAGAAAAAGAGAAACTCTCTGACTGTGATTTTAATTCTAAAGAAAAGACATTAGTAGAAGCAAATTAATCATAATTCCGAAAACTTTTAATTCATAAATCAAAATAAATTAATAAAGAAATTATTTTGAAGAAAATAACTTTTCTCCAGTAATATTGTAATTTTTCCTAGAATTTGATTTCAATCTAATTATAATACACTATATTCAATAATTTTTGGTATAAATAGACACTTCATTGGTATTTTTCTATTTCTTAAGGAAAAGTAATGAGCATCAAAAATTATAAAGTCATCCAAATGATAGGTACAGGACTTGCTAATCTTCTTCCTTTTAAATCATCTCAGCACAGTCCTTACAATCAAGGAAGAAAAACAGCAATGGTTAGTGGTTAATGCAGTGTGTTAGAAAGGGAAAGTAAAAAGACTAACCAGACTATCCAAGAGAAAAAAGAGTACATATCTGTACAGATACTGTTGTCATGGCAAAGTGTGGGACAAATAATAAACAGAAGAAATATGAACAAAATAACAGAGTTAATACTTAACTATTGCAATGTACTAAAGCAGGGCTATACAATCCGTGGCAAACAGAAATTTCTTCTTCTCAAGTACACTAGTACGAAACCCCCACTTAGAGAAGAAAACGGATTAAAATCGTTTTTGTGGCAAGATAGTGCGAAAAGACTTCATTCGGCTTTTGGCGTTGAAGAACCACATAAGACTTCTCTTACATCACAGGTTTATGGATTTCAATCGCGGACGCTCTACGCTACACGACGAATTTCGTGAATGTCGACCAAAAACAGCTGTTACGCCTGAAAACGTCGGTGCTGTGCGTAACCTAATAATGGAAGATTGGAGTGAAATTGAGGCCATATAGCTGTGAGAAAGGTAGGTTCACGTTGAATTCCGCATAATTTGATAATCGCTCAAAAAAAAGGCTCATGTCGATTGGATTAAAGAAGTACTTAAAAATACGGTTGTGGTGCTTCAAAAGATTGTAATAGGTAATGAATCTTGGGTATATGCATATGAGACGAAAAATTAACAGCAATCGACCGTATGGCTGTCACAAGAAGATGCCAATCGACCGAAAGTTGTTCTCGTACGAAGCACGAAGCACATGGTGGCCAGTTACTTTAGAATAACCGGACATATCGCAGCCGTACCACTATTGGAACGTAAAACAATCAATTCTGAGTGGTACACGGCCATCTTTTTGACAGAAATTTTTGGGGAAATGAGGAAAACAAACTGTCGACGTCGCATCATTCTTCATCATGATAATGCGAGTTCTCACACCTTGGCTCAAACAAACGAGTATTTGAATGCACAAAACGTTGAATTGATGGGTTATCCGGCGAGCAGCCCTGATTTAGCACCAAATGATTTCATTTTGGTCAACGATTTTTGACACCCGTAGAAGAGGTTGATGTATTCAAAAAGCATTATTTGGATTTACCTCAATCGGAGTGGAAAAAGTGCTTCGAAAATTGGTTTAAGCGTATGTAAAAGTGCATTGATCTTCATTGAGAATACTTTGAAAAATCATTAAGTTATTTTTTAATCCAAACAATGCTTGTTTACTTCCCTTAGAAAAACTTTTGTTGTGCCCTACGTATTGCATAAAATAGTAGGACGTGTATTAAGACATACTGTAAAGTAAAGACTGGAATTCGAACCATCATAACTGCCAGTCAATTGGAAATATACGTGATGTGAAGATATGATTATTCAAATGTGGGGACAAATCCTAAACAGATCTGCAATCACAAACATAAACAATAACAGAGTTGATAACTATTGAAATATACTAACCTGAATGCAAAATGGCGACAAAATTCAAATCCCTGACATTGCATAAAATATTAGGACGTGGATACCAGAAAATAAATAATTAAATTGGAACTATCATAACTACCAGTGTAGGAACTATTGATTGGCCATATTTCATTGTGTATGGTTGTGCTATTGAATAGATTATACTGATTTTGGGAAAGCTCTCCAACAATGCTCTGTAGATCATAGTGGACAATGCTCAACGTGTGGCATAACAGAATATTTAGCAATGAACATCAAAAATCATCCAAAATGCTCTGTATGCAGAGCTGGGAAAAATGAATACAGAACAAGTTGCGAAATCATAAAAAAACTAGTGATTCCAATTACCGATCTGCTCTGCTATCTATCCGTAAGTCCATTTTCCCTACGTGAACGTCAATCCAAAGAAGTTGACAGAACAGCAGCCCATGCAACATGCGAATGATCAGGCATGTGCCAGAAATCTCTTTCAACCCTATATCAACCTAATTACAATTCTCTGATCCCAGAACTCTCTTTCGATGGCTTTGAAATCTCTGGCGGTTTGGTTAATTGTCCCTTGTCCTGCAACTTATTGCTTTCCTCGAAAATTTAAAAAATTCAACATTTCAGTTGTTTTAAGTATAAATTTGCATTTTAAACATCTACGTTCGAAAAATGATATCTCCGTGTTTTCTAGCACAACTACAGAGAAATTGAAATAAATCGGCATAAAAACCTTCTTCTATTTCTGGCACATGCCTGGATATTTATTTCTTCTCTTTTACTCTAACCTATTACCTATTAACTAATTCATATCAACCAAGGGCTATTAAATTTTTAAATAACAAAAAAACTTAAACTAAGATAACAAAAACTCACTTAAATTTGAGAGCAACAACTAAAAGTCTTGGTAATATAATACATGAATTAGTAATCCTATCGAGCATAACTAGGCCAGTTAATACCTAGAGTAATTTTGGTACGTACAGGTCAATTTGACTAAATATTTGACAATCTGCATTAATTGACCATAATTTCACATTTGACCAACGACTATTAAATGTGAGTGGTAAAATTTTCATTGCACAGAACAATTTTCAAACCCCAAAAATAATGTCACTCAAAATTGCATATACCATATACACATACATGGATAGAATGAAATACAATAAAATGAGAAAAACCCCCATCCCAATGAATGAAAAACCATTTTATGCCATAGAAAAAATGTTCTTGGTATAAAGCAACAAGAAGAAAACTAAAACACCCAACAATAAGTACCACTAACAGGTACCTAGTAGAAGTAGAAGTAGAAAAGAGGCAGATAAAGGGTAAGAGATGAAGAAAACTACTTAAGCCATTTCGCATAAAATTTCACACACCATTTTAGCCAAGTGGCACATTACCTGCAAGCATTCTACCAACCAAACAAAACTAAACAAGCAAACAACCAAACAAGCAACCAACAAAAATATAATAAGAATCAGTAAGTAGAAAAAATAGCTTAAAAAAGAAATGTGAAATGTATAAAAATACCTTTTGACACATGAAATGGCCGTTGGCAGGCAAAGATTGGCTGCAGGTGGTTAGTTGGCTAGCTGACTAAGATGACGATGACGATGACGACTATGAAGAAGATGATGATGATGGTGGCGTCTGTAACGAAAATCAAGTAAAATGCTACGCAGCTTAAAATCAAAATGACGACAAAAATGAAATGGAACAAACCATCACATCACAGCACAGGACAGGAATGAGTTTACTCTAAGTGAGTGAGGAGTGGTAGAAAAAAAAAAGGATCCAAAAGCAATGTGAAGAAAAATGCTTGAAAATTGCATTTTAAAAAGAGTATTTCTTGCACGGAAAATCCATATAAAAATAATATGTACATTCACACATATTGTACACATGGTACATACATATGTACATATATGTATGTGTATATATAAATGTAAACAAATGGAATAACAAAAAAAAAAACACTACTAAAGTACTAGTATAGAAAAAGAAAAAAGTTTGAGTGGGAGCAAAATACACTTGGCTGGAAAGCAGCCAAATAAAATCCTAAAGAGAAGAAGATAGGAAGGAAGGAAGTCAGTCAGTCAGTCAGTCACAGGCGCAAGCTCAACATGCGAAGGAAGCACAATAGGAAGTAACCATGTTAGCAAAATCCAATACAATTTTAACGATAATGGTAAGTATATGTTTGTTGTTATTGGTGTTGTTGCTATTATTATTGTGGTAGTCAAACTTGCAACATCAGCAAAGCAACAACACCAACACCAATAACAGCAGTAGCGGCAGCAGAAGAAATTGAACGAGAAACTGCCAACAGACTGAAAATGATATTACAATGAAAGCGTTTTTTTTCCCAATTCTTTACTTCCTTATGCTTTTTCCATTTTCCATTTTTTTTCATTTTTCATTTCTTTTTTTGTATTTCTCGTTTGGTCAATTTGACAAGGAAAAGCTGTCCGAAGTCAACAAACTGGCGAAATTTTCCAAAAGAAAAAAACCCCAAAATAAACGAAAAATTTTTATTGAAATGTTTTGCGCATTATTGGCGTAAAATCCGGACTTTGATCAGCAAAAGGTAGTACAAAAGAAATTCAGTTTGGATATAAAAAAATCCAATCAGATTTTTACAATAAAATGTTGCATGCAATTCATCTGTGATTAATTTAAATTAATATCGCGAATACGCAATGAGGGCATACATATTGTATATACGGTACATAAGAGACAAGCTGGAAGGATGTTAACAAATAAAGTCATCCAAATCGGAAACTGTAACAAAAGACAGCATACAACCACAGACAACACCACCATCGGCAATTTGTAAAACAACAAATTGCAAACAAACAACAACAAAGTGAAGTGAAGCACCTTTAACACATCCTTTTACACTTTAGGATGATGCAACAGCAATCCTCAACAAGGAGACTAACTCTATAGCATAAATACAAGTAGTATATGCATGAAGAAAGTGAAAGAAAGATAACAAGATTATCGAGAATGAAAAAAATTACAAACTACAAGCAAAGTAGTAGTGTATACCATATACCTACTTTCAATGGAATATGTAGACTTAGTAAGTAGAAGAAGGAATTTATACAGGGGACATACTTTCAGATACAGTACTTGACAATATTCTTCACGAAAATTTTAATTCATCAAGACTCAGCATACATTTAAACGTGAACAAGTTTTAAAAATGGGACACTTGTCAGAATCTGACGCTCTTTTAGAAATGTAACAAAAAATGTCGCCAATATTTTTAGTATTTCTCGTGACTCAAAAGCCATAGCGCCAAGTAATTTATATATTCTAAAAAAAGAGAAAGTAATAGTGCCTGCAAGATGAATCCTTTTCCCTTCACCATAGGCTAAAAATTTTTTATTTGAATAATATCGAGAGACTGAAGGTTCACTTACTAATGAAACCCTGCACGAAGATGATTTCGTAACCCTACTCAACTGCAAATATATCCAAAATAGAAATTAGACCTCCATTGAAGAACTTCATCAAGGCCATTGAAAATCATTCTCCAAATTTTTGTTTTGAACTTCTACTTTCTTATTATTATATACCATTAATCCATGAATATCAAATATAATTTGAATGAACAATTTTTTGTGAAAAGTTCTGTCCAATACTGTATACCTGTATATGTATATAAAGCATTACCTGTCATAACTGTACAAAGTTGTTGCAATACATAACACTAGAAGAAGGAGAAGTGACAAAACCAGACAGGATGTTAGACAGAGGACAGACAGACAACAAACAAACAAGAAGTGCAAGAAACACTCACACGTACGTGTATGTATGTAGTCCATTTATTGTACTCGTAGTTCCTGATGTTGTTGTTGTTGTTGTTGGTATCGTGTCTTCACTGTAAACTCGACGTTGTCTTAGACATGTCACGCTTACTTGGCAAAACATGCCCAACTAGATAAGCACAACTCTTCTTTTCTTCCAGGTGCTCGTACTTCTCTTCATCCTGTTTTCAATCATTGCTAAGGTAACATGCATGTTGCGGCATTAGTAGTTTGTTTTGTTGTGGCAACAAGGATCAAGATAAACACACACACACACACCCATACACAGATACCAACTAAAGCCAAGACTTGCATTTAAGTGACGTTTCTTGGTTGAGGTTTAAGTTTCTCCTGCCTCCTTATGAAGTTTGGGTGTCCATTGAGATTGTATGCATGGGTAGTTTTAAAAAAATATGAATAAACAATATATTAAACTTATTTGAGAAATACTAAATTACTGATACCAATTGTTGAAAATTTGAATGGCAACCCATTTTGAAGAATATATAAAAAATGTATTTACTTGTGTGTGTATTCTCCTCCAGGACATTAATAAACTACCCACATTCTACCACAAATATTTCAATCTAATAGTGCAATTCTTACTTACCAGCCAACCGACATCATTTCATTCTCTCAATCTTTCGCTCTCGGATTGTTTCAGATCCTGTTATGCTTTGTGATAAATTGGATTAACGGCAACAAGATGTACATAGTAGCTAGTAGTTAAGAAATGCAAGAATTATAAACACAAGACGACACGGCAGACAGACAAAGTTGTCTAAGTTCGTAAAGTGTCAGTCGACAAGGAATCCCAGAAACATAAAGTAGACTGAAATGCACAAATTAGTTGCCAACACCAAGAATAACAACACTAACTGTAAAATAAAATAAAGAAAATAATAAATGAATCAAAAAAAAGAAGTGACAACTAAGAGCAATTTTTATTTTAAAGAAAAATATTTTATAAAAGGTGAAATAAATTATTTAAAAATATACAAATTAGCAACAAAAAATTTAAACAAAATAAACTATATTTGAAACATTTAACATAAGAGTTGTTAATTTTTTTTCATAATCTCATAATTAAACTACTACTAGTTGATGTGAATCATGACTTTGAGGAAGACGTATGTAGTACATACTATGTACCATTCGCAATTTTGCCTTTCTATTGAAGGAAAGGTGAGATTTTATTGGTTGTCTTTGACCTTGATATGTAACGTAAATCCTTTGGGCCATTAGCCCGATTATGAAGTACTCCTATTGTCATTCGAATCCTTTTCTTGTTAAATTAATTGGTTGGTAGCAAGGCCAGAGTGTCCTGGCGACTGTGCAGCCAGGCTTAGTCGCCCACTTCATGCCTGCTAGCTCCTTGGTTTTTACTTCCAATCTTAAAAGTATGTCTTGTAAGGGTCTATGAATATCGACCACTGCTAGATAAACAGGGAGTGTCGAACATTTTCTAGAACATTCATCCCCCATTAAGTGTGAATGAATGCTCCCGAGCATTATTTAGATCCTCCACCGTAGTTTTCCCCTTAATACTAAGGGCCCAGAGTGCCTTGATAGCAGCTTGGCTGCCAACTTAAATTGATATGTGCCTAGTGTCTCTTCCATAGCATTAATTAACTTTTCTGCCTGTCAGACCGCATAGATCTTTGCCTGGAACTCACTGTACCAGTCTAGTAAACGGTACAATAGCTTATCTATTAGCTCCTCTGAGAAAAGTTATTTGAGTTGGTATTGTACCTTATGAAATAATATAAAAACAACCTTTTTTTAACTACAATTTCCATTGTAGCTCAAGTAGCCGCATGGTTCCACTCAATTTAGTCGTTACTCAAAATAGTATAGTATAAGATAAGAATAGATATTTCTTTCCATATGGTTAAGTGAGTTATGAGTTAGTACTGAGTTATCCGACAATATGTTTAGCAAATTAAGTCCACTTAGCTTGCTTTTGTTGTCAATCTCTTCATGTTCAATGCTACCTTCGCATTAGCCATAAAAACAAAAGACGGATACTCACAAATTGAACAGACACAATGCATACAAAACACTAAAAATTTTGTTATTATTAAACCGCTTTGTTTTGGTTGAATGAATACTTAACTCATGCCATATCATATCCAATTGTTCCATTTGAACTTGTACCTTAAGCTCACTCATACCTTTTTGCCACGAGGCAGTCAAAACTTTGACTCAAAAGACGTTTTGAGTGGAACCATGCAGCTCTCTAGTAGCTTCCTATAATATATTGTATTTACCATTATTTTGTCTTCTCTTTAATAAATTAAACTAAAATATTTCTAAATAGTTTCAAAAAGGAAAAGATTATCACAAAAAAAAAGAATAGGAAAACTGCAGATTTCAAAATGCAAAAAAAGAAAAAAAAAGAAAATATGCCACAAAATCGCATATAAAATGCGGAAAACATGTTCAAAAGTGCGCATTGAAAACCATATGTTATGTTGCTTTAAATAGCAAAAGAAGCAAACCAAACAAACAAACAAACAGCACCATCAAATAGTAAACAACAATGTAGTGGCATGGCAAGCTGAGCGAGCAACAATGGTGCGCCATCAGCGCCCAAATGCATGCAATGTTATTGCAGATTATCGTTATTGCATTATTTTATGCGATGAACGCGCGTCGATTAGAAACGCGAGAAATGTGTTTTGTATTGCTCACTTTTTGTTGTAGTTGTTTCTGGTCGAAACTCGACAAAAAGCAATAAAAATGCCAACAGCAGCAATTGTTATTCTCGTCTACTGACTGGTAACAGCCAACACCAACACCAACAACAAGCAATGGCGATGACGACGATTGCTATTTCCAATTGCATTTAAAGTTGCAGTTAACAACAATATTGGCACCTTCCAGGGTTGTGAATTGGGTGCTCCGTCTATCATGAACAAAAGACAACGGCACAGCACCATAAAACGTGCTGCGGGCAATAATCAAACACAATTTATAGACAAAAACCTAATTTCGTTGCCAAAATGTATGCAATGCTTATTTAAATAAGCAACAAACCAGTGAAGGCAATTAAAGTGTTGCTTACATTTAGATAAATACTTGTGGGCGTCCAAATTTAAGTGTTGAAGTTATAAATCTTCTACTACTATGTATGTACATACATACGTGTGCGGGCGTATTCACTTGAAGTTCAATGACTTTTCTATTAAGTATTGCCTACTTTTTTGGCCAACGACCAGCTTTAGTCTAATTATAGAGTGACTAGCTACAAGCAGGTAATTGCATGGTATGTTTTGATGAAAATAGACTCGCTTGTTAGCAAGGCGTGTACACAATGTCTGCAGCCTTAACTCAAATGCCATTAAATATTATAGTACCTGAGGACTCCCTTGTTCTTCATTTTGCATAACATTAAAAATATAAATAAATACGGAAAATCTTTCGACAATTTATTATATGAACTTTAGCTAGTGACATTTGTAACAACACAACACCACAAATGTTATAATAACACAAAAAAAAACAAAAACAGCTGTCAAAGCCAACGAGGCAAGTAGACTTCGTTAAACTTCCGCTAAATAACAAAATGATAAACGGTTGCGTTGATAAGACAACAAAACAAATATAAAATATACAAAATCTGAGACTGAGAGACCCACCCAACCAACCCAAACCAAACGAAACGAAAATAGAAGGTAGGAGACGTGAGATCGGCACTGCCATCATTACTGTGGATGCGCGAAACCACGAAAAATTTAACATGAATAAAATAAATAAATAAATTTCACGTTGAAGCTGTGATAAACATTGTTTAGTAGTATTTCGATTGAAAGAATGGCACCAACGCATAATGCCAACAGTGATTTAGCAATGCCACGATAAGCGCAGTTCAACCAAACCCAGAGTTGATTTAATCCACTGAAACCTCATAAAAGTATGCTACAGACACACACACACACATTTTATAAATTCACTTGCTCAAATATTACGAGTATGTATGTACTATTGTGTTGTAGTATTGTGTTGTGATGTTGTTGTTGTGTTGGTGTGTGTGTGTGTGTGTGGGAGAAACAAAGTTCCAAAAATATTTAGCCACATTTTATTTTAATAACAGCATAAATTTTTGAACATGCAGGACAGATGCCAGGACACATAGCACAGTACACAGGACAAAACAATTAAATCATAATCGCGAAAGTATGCAACAAAAGTTTTTATTGTCTCTTGTAAAGAAAAACAACAAGCAAACAAACATACAAAATATAAACAACATAAATAATTGTGGTGAAATATGAAAAATAAAACAAAAATAAAAAATATAAATGAAAAATAAAGGATATTGAGGAAAAGTTAATCAAAATGGTCAACTAAGCTGTTAAGACTATACACTACAGTAAAAAAGATTTATAATATCAAATAAATACAGTACATAAGGAAATAAGAATTTATAAAAAATTGTACTGCAATAATTTAAAATTTTATTATCTTATAAAGAGTACAGCTTCTTATAGTAATTAGTATTCTCAGGTAATAGTTCTCTGATACCATTCTAATACACGTGTAGCTAAGCAATATACACATTCTTCAATCGATTAAGTCTTTCATCATTTCAACCGACTCCTTTCTATGGGTCAATAGTAATTGATGCCATATTGCCTTTTCACTGTTTCAACAATAAATACCTTTTTGTTTTCCAAAATATATTACACAACCTTTCAATCTGAACTAAAACAATTATCTTTATTAAAGAAAACCAACTATTTTTTATAATTTTATACTTCTATTCGCCACTAAAGATCATATTGTAAGGAAATGTCAAACTTTGTTAGTTTCTAATTAACTGACGCTGATCGAACGGATTTCATGTACTACAACAGATACTTTATTTCTATACAGATTGACATCGCCCCTAAATATTAAGCACGACTTTGCCACCCACCCAACTTCTTTGCAATCCATTTCACCAATTCCTAGCACATGTTGCATATAATTACTCACAGTTTGCAGTAGCATTTCCTTACAACTAATATTATCACAGTTTTCTATAGAACATGTATCCAAGATTAGTAACATCTTTGGCCTACATTTTTATATTGAAACTCTTAAAGTAATTATACATTTTGGAGATGTTTAAGGATTATGGAGTTTTAATGAGTTGGGATGGGGTTAGGGAACCAAAGAAGGAATCTCTAATGCTCCCCAAGTGTTGACATGAGTCCAGAAGATGGTCTACAGTGAGAAAGCCTCTACAGACCGGTCTGATCCATTGAGAAGGTGTTGATGGAAATCCCGTTTGTGACCAATACGCAGGCGGATAAAAGTTATGCATGCCTGTCTCGATAAGTTTGAAGGCAGGCAGATTTTTTC
Organism: Amiota communis; assembly: GCA_037043315.1. NCBI lineage: Eukaryota > Metazoa > Arthropoda > Insecta > Diptera > Drosophilidae > Amiota > Amiota communis. The sequence goes on from JBAMAV010000334.1 coordinate 61,716, forward strand.
ACATGTAGGGTTGATGAAAGAGTACCGGTGCTTTCTTCATATGAATGTGACAGGTAATAAGGTTCTTAAAATCTTTGGCGATGATGGCAATTATTAACCATGAATCGAAGGCCCTAGCAGATAGTTGTACTCGTTAAATTTTATATTAAGATTAGTATATAATATACAGGGTTAGGCAATTGAAGTGTTACCAATTTCACACTGGTATATCTGGCGACGCAATATTGCCAACTAAGTCATATTCATACCAATGACAGCTGTTTGTATTGTTTACAAGCTACCACAAGCATTTGCGTCTGAGTTTTATAGAACAAAAGTTATTCGAAATGGAATTCAAACGTAATAGTGTGATTGCTTTATATTTGAGTTGAAAATCACAACCATCTCAAAGTGAATAAAATGTTTGTGTATCGCACCATAAATCATTATAAAGATACAGCCAACTTTGCTAAACGCTATGGTGGTGGACGAAAAAAAACAGCAACATCACCTGAAATGGTTCGGAAATTGAAGACTCGACTTGAACGCTGTCCACGTCGTAGTGGTAATCAAATGGCTAAAGAACTGAAAATAACCCAGCAAAGCATCCGACGTATATTCCAAAATGAGCTCAAGGTAAAGCCTTACAAGTTCCAAAAGGCACATGATCTTACACCAAAGCAAAAAAAAGTTAGACTTGAAAGAGCAAACGAGTTGTTACGCTTGCACGATCGTGGCGAATTTCCAAACATTGTGTTCCCTATTGAGCAGTTCATAAACTCTCAAAATAATCGTGATCATCGAGCCAGGTATAAAAGTCAATGCGACTTATTATCGGGTAAATGTTTTGGAAGCTGCTTTAAAGCCGTGGTCACGCAAACATTCCGGTCGTACATCATGGACGTTCCAACAAGACTCGGCACCGTCTAATAAAGCCCGTGTGAACCAAGAAAAAAAAAACCATGTTCGACACTTCATTTCGTCCATACAATGGATTTGAATTCGCCAAATGCAAATCCGAGGGACTATTCCATCTGGTTCATTTTGGAGAGCAAGGTGTGGACTAAAAAATATGCCAGTATGGATGTGCTGAAGAAAGCCATTGAAAGGGAATGGGCAAGATCATATTCATGTAACATGCAACTCATTTTTTAACCGTTTGAAGGCCATAGTCAATGCAAAAGGTGGCCACATCGAGATAAAGTGAATGGATTCTAAAATTTTTATTATTTCCACACATTTTTGTAGTTTGAATCAATAAAAACTAATTTAACACAAAAAAGACATGGTCGTTTGAATAGGTAACACTTCAATCTCTACAATATACAAACCCTGTTTGTATATTAGATTTAATGTTTTTAATAAAAACTAAAATAAAATACAAAAATATATCCAACTACATAATATCAAATATTAAAATGAGCACTTAGAGAAGTGCAAAAATCACTTTTCTTCTTGATTTAATCAAACACTTAAATTCTTATTCACATTTAATCATTCAAGAAAACTCAGTTTTGAACAAAAACAGCTTCATGCTATTTGATAGTTTAAACACAAAGGCATATTTCATAGAATGTTGATTACGTATGAATATTTTTTTTCAACCTTTGCCTTTCTCTGGTAAGTATGAAATGCTGAATCTTATAAACCATGCCACATATTTGAATGATTCTCTCTTTTTGATAATAAGATCCTTCTTATTTGAAGAGAAACACTTTGAATCAGCAAGGCAAATAAGAGGAAAAAATATAATATAGAACCATGTAATCAAAAATTGCATAACCACAATTGAAATAATGGAACACATAACAACCAAAAAAACTAACATCTTAGGTCATTAAGCGAATATTAATACAAATTTTATTTATACGTATATATTTCCTATAAACAGATCATTTCATTAAAGTGATTTCTTTTATAATATTTTTTATTAATTATCTTTTCCTATGTAAGGTTTGATCAGACCAAAGTTAACAAAAATATTACATCAGTTGTATATTTAACTGCCATTCAAACATCCAAATATAATTATATTGCATATGTATAAAGAAGTCATTCAGCACCTTTTGAAGTAAATCTATATGTATTGATTCGTGTGTATTGTACTTCAGTTGGTTCCATTCATTAAAAATCCAAAAGCGTTTTTTGTATATGGTTTCGTCGCTTGTCATTTCTTTTAACAAAAATATGTGTTCAGTATTGTATATACAAAATAATAAAAAGAAAGGAAGGAAAAATGAAAATAGTATTGCGACTATAAGGCCTTGCACAGCAGGTGATGATGCCATGTCCTTACTTCATTCTGTTTGTTAAACAAAGTTTACTTACTAGTGAGAACGCATCATAAAGTCGTCAAAAAAAAAAAAGAAACCTCAAAGCTTCGTATGTGGCACAAACAACTAACAATAAAAACTCAGCTGGATATATCACGACTCAATCGGAGCAACGCGGGACATGTTAACGTTTAATTTCATGTTAACATTTGTGTGTATGCCAGGCATAAGGATGCGGATCCTTTTTCAACTGGACAATAACAGGTCTGTAGGTTACTTTAATCGAATCGTATAAACCTTTTTAGGCTTTTCTGTTTCTTATTGCCATCAGCATTGAAGTCGTTTGAGTAGAAGCTCGCTTAATAACCGCCACACGCGCAAAGGACATTCTTCTTTACTAGCGCGAGGCTACATTTTATCTTCCTACGTGTTACGCATTCTCATCTCAAACTTTATTCTTTTTTAAATATTTTCTATCTTTCTTTTCCTGTGTATTTTACTCTATGCATTTCTTTATTTTATTGATTTTGATTTCAAATGTTAGGTTCTGCTGTTTGTCCTTCGATGACATTGTGATATTTATTGTTCATGGGCTTTGGGATTATTACTATTATTATTATTGGCTTCATGCACACATTCACAATGATGCTTGGGACGCCCTATGGATTTTAACTCTTACTAGGGCGATTCCTTTTATATCCGCGCATTAATCGATTTTGCAAACATGCAAAAAAATTCTGTTTCTGGAATGCCATAATAAAATTACAAGGTTTACACACCTACAGAAACAGAAACACAAACACACACATATGTATATGCAAATATTTTCAAATAGTATATAGAAAAATTCGTACACACACACACAGAGATTCGCTTTCATAAACCCATTGGCAATTATTTGCGGCAAAGATTTCGTCGACCACCAACACAAATAGACCACAATCAACAAACGGAAATGACTGCATGCCGTGTTTACTTAATGGTCAATTCTCGTTTACTTGCTTTAGAGCTACCAAAATGCACAAACAACCTACACACCCTCAAACCATATAAATACTTACTTTATCCCTTCATCAAATCGGAAAGGGAGTTTGATAAGTTTTACAACTAGCGAAGAAAGAAACTCATTTAGGGGGACAATTTTCAAATTTAAAAATGATTCAATTTCATCATCTCCTACCACTGAGCCAATTCTTCATATTTGAAAATAGATAACAGTCACAAGAAGGCAAATCTGAAAAATAAGGCTGATTAATGGGGAAAATTATCATTCCAGCCAGATGAATTTATCTCTCTGTTATCAACGCTTATGTATCCTTTTGATTCGCAAGAACGAATAGATTCCTCATACCCAGTTTGGTGTACAATGTTTTAGATGTTTACCATGTAATTTGTCTTCCGCATTTTTGCTTTTCGATCTTTCATAACGATATCGTGAAATCTTCTTCTTCTTTGTGCTGCTGTGACCATATTAAAATATATTTTGGCAAAATGAAAAGGTGGAGAATGTTACTGCATATTAGTCATCAATTTCATTCAACATCTCATTAATTTCTATCGAATTTTCCCTTCATATAAAACTTGTTATTGTTTAAATGACTCGGTCAAACCCTGTCATGATTATAACCGAATATATAGAAAACGGTAGTCTGGATACTTTTCTCCGCGTGAACTATGAAAACACTCTAACTGATATTAATGTTACGAGGTATCTCCAGCGGTATGCCATACCTAAGCGACATAAACTATGTTCACCGTGATTTAGCTGCTCGTAACGTACTTGTGAATGCTCAATTAATATGTAAAATCGCCGATTTAGGACTTTCTCGTGAAATTGAAAATGCTAGTAATGCTTACACAACAAGGGGTGGAAAAATTCCAGTACGATGGACAGCTCCCGAAGCAATTGCTTTCCGGAAATTTACTTCTGCATCGGATGTATGGTCGTATGGAGTCGTTTTATGGGAAGTAATGTCATATGGTGAACGTCCCTACTGGAATTGGTCAAATCAAGATGTAATTAAAAGTATAGAAAAAGGATACCGTTTGCCAGCTCCAATGAATTGTCCGGAAGCCTTATACCAATTAATGGAAACTTTGCCTGTACTCTGGCAACTGTCACAATATATATATTGACAAATTCTTTGTTTTACTGTTGATACCAAGTGCTTAGTTAGAAAACTTCTTGAACTTCTCGCTTTTACAGTAAAGTACATATTACAACAGCCTCAAAATGGCTGCTACTGCCAAAAGCACAATTTTGTTTTTTATATTTTTTAATATTTTTTATTGACTAAATTCGTTATAACGAAGAGAAAATAAATCTATGCGAAACTATTTTTATTTTTAGTTAAAAGCGATGAAAAGCATTCAAAAAATATTCAACAAATATTTTTTGCGTTGCCTTCATTTAGAAGTATGAAAGAGGGTAAGTCTAAACGAGCAAAGAATGTGAATATTTTCTATTTTTTTATTTAAATAATAAATGTCATAATTGATTTAAATTCAAATATGTACGTATAAATTTGCATGGAAATGTATATTTGTATGTAGCATGAAGATTTATGGTGCATTTATTTGCTAAGTGTACCATTTTACCAATGCTTTTATTATTAAAGTTAAAAAGAGCAAATATTTTGTAATACCGCAAAAGAATGTATGATTAATGACCGGAAGTGCGTTTTATTTGAAAAGAAAGAAGAATGAAATAAAATTAACCTAAAATTCTTTGAGGATACTTATTAAATGCTAATGCCATTTCAGAAATGAATAAGTGTTAACTTGTTAACCATATTGTAGTTATTTCAAATTCAAATTAAAATATTTACAATTAGGAATGACTACAATGAATAGCACACATTTCTTTGTTTGTTTATCTACATTGTCCCATTCATTGAAATAATTATTATTATTGCGAACGACTCAGCCTTTTTAGCGAGTGACACTTCATGCAATCTATCTGCTGACAACTCTCAATAATCTGTCGATGAATTTGATGCCTGGTCTAGGCGTTGGAATATTGGAGTTAATAGTGCTAAGTCCCAGCATTCTTGCTTTATGCTGAGATACATACCCTATCCATCGGTCACGCTGAAAGGCACTCAAGTCCCCCAAAAAGCTTCTATTAAGTACTTAGGCATGATTCTGGATCGCCGTTTGACGTGGCCCTGCATTTAAATATGATCACAGCTGCTTGCAGAAACAAGCAAAACAAACTAAGGTGGCTCATCTGACTCGGCAGTATAAGGCCTTAGATGTACCATCATGCACTTATGATATTCAGCTCTAGAGACTCAACATAACGAGTGCCCCCTGGTATGTCAGGAGAATGTTAATACATCATGACCTAGGAATTTCATCAGTTAATGAGCAAATTAACCGTCATACCAGTCGATACATGTGAATGTCAATCCTCTTAATTCGGCTCTTACAAGAAATGACTGCCAGAGGAGGTTAAAAAGTCTCCATCCTTTGGAGAATCACTATACCTGCAGGTGCAGTAGGACATGATTGCAGAATGGTTAACAAAGTTGAAAATCAAGGTTAACTCTCAGGAATCAGTTCAAATCATGTTTCGTCTAAGAAGAGATCACTGGCCACAAGTAAGCCTTAATGTCACAGCTATCCCACAGAGTAAATCAGTGAAGTACTTAGGGCTACATCTTTACCATAGAAATCAAGAGTCTCCTCTACTACGAAATGGTGCTGAAATCGCTGTGGTCATATGCCATGCAACTTTGGGGTACTGCAAGCAATTCCAACATAGAAATACTTCAAAGGTACACAAATATGTAAAACACTCAGAGAGAGTCTTAGGCCTTGGTAGCTAGAACTTTATCTTAGTTTTAGGTGCAATATTAAATATTAAATCTAAATCTTATAAATAAATAAAAACACTCAAAAGTATTGTCAATGCTCTTTGGTACGTAACAAACTATACTTGTCATAAATACGCAAAATCACCAAAAAATACATAGATAGGTTACATAGTCATGGCAGTGAACTAGCCATTAATCTACTTGACAACAGCAAAACTGTTAGGTGATTTTTATTGTCATATAATTCGATAATAGTCTTAAGCAAATAAAATTATAGAAAAAAATATGTTTAGCTCAGTTGAACTATGAATACAAGAGTGAGAGACGCCTGTTTTACCCGGAATAATCGATATTCGATTCAAATGTTAGTTCCATTAGAAATTGTTTTAAATTTTCTTATCAGTCTTCCGTATCAAATCTTGTAATGGTTCAAGTTAATAAATCTGATTTATTTTCTCAAACGTGTTGAACTGCATTTTAAATTTTGAATTTTCTTTATGGTTTCATAAACAAGGACATACGATAAAAATTAAATTAAGTATTACGAGTCTAAACTTAATAAGTTTATTTTCAAGACAGGAAATAAGAAACTTTTCATTATATAAATACACAATTTTTTAGCATAAAGATAATCTAAAATGTTTATGAAATATTACTAAAAATACAGAATAAGTGAAGTTTGGTTACTCGGTTTACTTATCTCAAAGTCTACTACTACCATAAACTGCAACTCGAAAACAACTTCTTTAGTTGCCTTTCTTGATTAATGTAATTTTTTTTTTTTCCCAAAACTTCCGTTCTTGACTGAGTAAAACTTTAGTCTCGACTTTCTTTCATATTGTTGTTTTGTTTTTCAATTAAGCAAAGTTTTTTGTTACAAAAATGCGCGAATGGACCAGTGGTAAATGAACTTTATCTTACTATTTAAACGGATTTAATTATATGATGGTAGTATGATAAATTTCGCAATATCGTTTGCAATAACTTGTGTAAAGATATTCTAGTAAGAACTCAAGAATTATGTCTTGTACCTGCAGTAGAGACATCATTTTACTTATTTGATGCTGTGATTTTATATAGGAAAGCATACTTGCATTACTCTTTCTCACCATCATCATTAGTGAATTCCACGAAAAACTTTGAATAAGATGGAAGTAAAAGATATTTTCAACTTGTTGTGTTTTTTAATCAAAAGAAAAAACTTATTTTAAATCATTTAAGTTTGGAAGTCTTGGTGTTTTAAGCAACTAATTAGTTGAATTCCAATTTGTGCTTTTTCTCTTTTAAATGGAACAATTGATTACAATATTTTTATTGATTTAATTGAATTAAAATTTAATTTTTTGCATAAACTGAAGAAATTAAGGGAGTGATAATTTAAAATAACCGAATTCCGAATTGTGGCGTCTTTTATGACTATTTTAAACTTGACAAACTCATAACTTTTAATGTTAAATCACAATCAATGGAGGCCAAAAGTATTTCGACAAAACTATACGCAATGTAATATCGCATGTCATCAGTAACTGAGAGATTTGATTTTTAAAAGAGTAAAGCTATTAATAGTTTTGAGATTGCTGATTACTTTCTGAACTTCTTTTCTATGACGTTGTGCGTAAGACATTATGTTTCTTTGCCAGGACATAAGTATTTTGCCATTGAATTAATTTGGATTTTTTTTGTTTCGTGTACGTTTACTTATATTATGTGCAAAATAATTTATTATCAAAAAAATAAGCAAAAGAAAATTAATTCTGTTAACTACTATGCAAGATCAGGCAGATTACGGAAGGCAACTCCCAGAGAGGACCACATAATTCTGATAATATTTAAGGAATGATGTCTTGATAACACCAAAAGCGGTATCAATTGAAGTCAATAAACAGCATAATATATTAGAGATACTAGAAAAAAACTTGAAAGACGTTTAAAGGAGGCAAACTTTTTCATTTCACCAATAATAAGCCTAAACGGTTAACATTTGCTAAAACATTTGTACACAACCCTCAATAGTTTAAGTAACTAATTTTGTGGACTGATGAAAGTTCCTTTGAATATCATGGGTCGAAAAAATAATTTATTGAAGATTACCTAAGGACACACAAATAAAATGATACCTGTGGCCGAACGGGTAGCACATGGTGGAGGCTCTGTTATGTTTTGGGTATGTTTTGGGCTTGGCCGATTTGGTACCAACTATAAGCGTGCATTGATTGAATTACTTATGTTTCATTGTATGATTTGTAATAATAACCATATTCAATATGCATTGTACAAATAAAATATAAATGGAATAAGAGAAACACAAGTTATTCATAATGTAACTGATAATGAATATAAGAGAAATTAAAACTCACTATAATTAATGTGATTTGATTATATTCACAAACCCATTCATTATAAATAAAAATAACCAATGTGATTATAATTTTACACATGACAACAGTCTTTTTTATTTAAGCACAAAAATAATGAGGGATGAAAAAGACACTTTGAACATCAACAACCACTACTCGCAGGCGATCGAGTTGAGCGCCCACAAAAATACAGTGATCACTGCATTTGACGTGCAAAAGTAGTAAAATGCGCAGTCCTTTAACTGACGTTCCACTTTATTTTTAAAACTAAACAAAGCAACTGAGCACTTTTTCACAACTCTCTGCCTCTCTTTGTAAATGCGTAGTATGTTTACTTGTACGCTCACTTTAGCTCACTCACAATATGCAAAACACATGAAAATATTTCAACAAATAATGAATAGGTTTGTGAATATAATCAAATCACTTTCATTATAATGAATTTGAATTTCTCTCATATTCATTATCAGAGATCAAATCAACATGTGAATGCAATGTTTTTCATACTACAGAAGTAAAATATCGTATAAGTGAATCTCAAAATCAATTCAGATGAATTTGATTGGAACAACTAACCATTTTATAATAAATGAATCAAAAGGGCTTTTGATTTTTTCAATGCACCCCTCTAGTACCAACCGATGACTATGAATAAAGACAATTACTTACTCATCCTAAATTATCACGCATTTACTTCCGGTGACAGAAGCATTGGACAATCCCATATAATAACCGAATTTCTGAGAAACGTGGAAGTACAAGGTAAAAGACAAGCTCAAACTTATCAAGAACGAGCGAGGAGACGATTGCTGAGGTCGAAGGAGATTAATAAGATTTTTCATTGGAATCAATTTAAAATTTGGTAAAATCAATTCCCGTGCGTTTGCAAAAAATCATCGACGTAAAGGAGCATCCATTTTTTATCAATCTTGCTATTATTATCATAAGTTTTTGCATCTTTTTTCTTTTTTTCTGAACAATAATGTATTGTCAAAATAATTTTGTACTCCAACATTTTAAAAATAATTAACTTATGAGTATTGAGAAGCAAAAGAAGAAGGGTGATCCCTTGCAAATGTTTACATTCAAAAAATATTTCGTAATTTCCTATAAGATAAAAACGTTCAATACTCTGTTCGGGGTAATCAATATGACTATCCCGTACATTCGAATCAGATGATTCACAGAATCATATCTTAGCTTACAGGACGTATCATATTAACTCTACGTAGGTTCTTTATTTTAATTATAATGATATCTAGGAATCGAATAACTTCAACTCAAGGATAGTGTTCACCTAAATGTTACAATAAAAACTGATCAAATATTTAATAAATAATTTGCATTTGTTTGTTGAAAAATAATTAGCCAAACCCATTTAAGTTTCATGCAAAACCAAACAAAATCACTATAATCATTTAATGCTTAAAAGTATGCAACAAAAATATTTTAATCGAAGCCATTTTATATCAAAGAGTATGGAATCCATTTTTGTGAACTCATTAAAAATATATTTGCACTACCGTATTACAATAGTAGAATGATTTGAGGTAATACTTATGTATTTACCCAACAAAAGGCTTAAAAGTTTGCTACGAAAAAATTAAAAAGGCTTAAAAAACATTTTCCAACTTCTTTTTATCATAAAATGTAAAACTTTTTTTTAGAGTTAACTATCCCAGTTTGCTTATTCACAGAAATCCTTCTTTCTTAACTATTGCAGCTCATGTTGGTTATTAATTTCACATTAGTTCTTCTTTTCTAGCCACAATTTGATGTATCTACGCCCATGCCATGATTTTCTTCAACTCGTTAGCTTTTGTTTTAATGTGTTTTTAGATATTTTTTTCTTTCCACTTTTCATACTCTCTAATGTTATATCGTTTTTCTGTTTGTTTTGTATACTCGTAAGTAAGTTTTAAATGACAACTCTCTTAATATACAATAAATAACTCATACGACTGAGTTGCCGCCTCTTCTCTACTGCCAGCTTCGTAGGCGGCCTAAATCTAAACGTGTTTCACCTTCAGTTCAACTAACTTTGTTGTATATTCCACTGCCGATCGGAGATAAGCTCTTTGAAAAAAGAAATGTGTGCCGGATACAAATAAAATCCCTGCTCAACCAAACGACCATTAAAATAATATTAATTTCTTTTTTTTTCTGACTTTCTTCCCATATCTTTCTACTATACTATAATTCCATTTTTATTTCTTTTCTTGCTTTTACTCTTGTCTAAATTACAAAATGATTGACTTTAAAGAAAGAAAGCCTTAAGAAAAATCAGCCTTTCCCCCTTTTGCATCTCTCAAGCTTTCATATTGTACTACTTAGCTTATGTCTCCCATATAAGTGGATGGAGGAGAACTTATCGCTAGACATGATGCCATTTTTAAAGTACTAAAAATCACAAAAACTCTTCTGGCTCTTCTTCTCTTATTTTATAACATCAATAAACTTTCGGCTTTTAGTTGAGATAAATTATATGTGAGAAATTTCATCGTCACTGTAAAAGTTTTTTATTTCATTTTCCTCTGTTGTTGCTTCTGCCACTTCCATGCTACAATTAAACTCAGTTAACTGCTATAAAAACCTCAAAATTAAACAAAATTACTCACATATATAAAAGAAAACGAAGCGTGTAAATGAGCCAAGGACCACAGATCACGAAAATGTTGCGGAAAAAAGCAAAAAATAAAAAAAAGGGGCTGATCGCCATTCGCAACTACAACAACTGTTGAAGATGAAGTTGTATGTGCAAAGTTGGTCGCAAGTATGTTGCCAAATGAAATAAAAGTTAACAAACAAACACAATCACATCACATGTACAAGGGACTTCGAGAAACAACTTAAAAATTCACGTAAAAGTTGGCATCAACACAATTTCAACTTGTGGCGGCATAAAGCCACGGGAGCTCGCCAAATTGCAAAAAGAACTTAAGCGCAAAAACTTGCTCAACTCTGAAAAATGCCCAAGTTACTACTTACATACATACACATACACATACGAGTATATCTCTGGCATCTTAACTAAATCAGTCACTCAGTCAGCCATTCATTCATTTAGTTACTTATTTAGTCACTAAGTAGTTCACAAATTCGTATGTGGTAGGAAAGAACCTAGTGCTTATGTTGGAATAAATTTTAAAAAGTCAGAAAAATGTAGCACATAGAAAGTGATACTTATCAGTGGTTTTAAGTCAGTACAATGCTTTTTTGAAACAAAATTTTCTTTAAATCTTTTAATATGACAAATTTATATACTTAGTGGAAAAGGAAACAATAAAATGTTCATTAATTTGTTTAATAGGAAAAAAAAGAATGGTAAAGGAAGTTATCCAAAATTTTCATATTGCATCGAAAGTGAATGAGCCAAAGACCAAAGCATATGTTAATCAGAAGCCACTAAGTCTGGTGAAGAAGTCACATTACATACTAAGGCCAAACAAAATGTTTCCCACTCTGCAGCTCTTATCTTATGCGGTAGTGCATTGTTTTTAAAAAGAATCAATTTGTGTTATCTCCATTCAAATTGCTTTCCCAATATTTGTTTATTTTTGGTCATGTCACTGATTTCCAAGTTTCTTTTAAATGCGTATGGATTATGGATGTCCATGAATAAACATGGTTACTACCACGACAGCGCTTATGTACAGATGACAGCTAGTATGCATACATATCTAAGTAGTAGTTGCATAATGCACAACGACTAGTCCCTGGGTGGCAGCTCTGGAAGGTATTAGGTGTAAGCAGCATCCAGTACCAGAATTACATTCAGTCGCAGTAAAGTAAACAGTCAAAAATGTTGATATAGAGCCATGAGTGAATTAAATAGCTTCTTATATTACATATAGAATACATATTACATTGCATTGAAACATAAGTTCGTACATTAACATTTAAATAATAAACAATAATCTTACATGTATGCATTTAGGTTAAGATGTATTTTACAATATCTATAAACATAGACAAACACAAAGAATCATGTACACTTATGACAAATATCATAATTTATCAATACGAGTACAACTAATTGATGATAAGACAGCAGCTCCATCTGCTTTATACTGCATAGGCATGTAGCTTAGGTTAGGTTAGGCACAAAAAAGTGTATGGCCCGTTGCGATGCCAGCAAAGAGTTGACACGGCACCCCTTAGTCCGATGCGGAGAACCATTTGGATTCCGAAATGAACCTAGCTATGTCCCTGATTGGTAGGAATGATAGTTCGCTTAAGCTGGAGAGAAACCCAGAGCCTAGGTGGTTCCATCATCTTCTGGCGAGGGATGGATACTGGCACATGAGGTGAAGCACAGTCTCCTCCTCTTCAGAGCCGTAACTGTGGAAGAAATCGTAATGCGGAAGCCCAAGCCTGCCAGCATGTTTGCCTATGACGCAATGGCCCGTTAGTCTTGCTTACTGAAGTTCTACCGAGATATAGCAGCTGGCCGGTTCGTTTCCTGTTCATATACGATCAGGTTTGCCTAGCTATGGTGCAATGGCCTTCTTCTACCCAGAGAGCATTGGCTTTTACTTGGTAGATTTTTCTGACAGTGAGCTTCACGGAATTCCAGCCGGAGGCATAACGTCCCTTCTTTGGCTAGTTCGTCAGCTTCATAATTGCCCACGATGTCTCTATGTCCGAGCACCCAGCATAATTGTATGAGTACGTGACAGGCTACAGTATCTAGGGAGGAGCGGCAGTCCGCAACAAGCTTGGATGTAGTGTATACACCCGAGGGGACTTTATTACCGCTTGGCTATCTGTGTAGATATTAATATGCGACCTCAGTGTAGTTATCTAGAAGCCAACGGGAGGCCATTAATATAACCATTACCTCTGCTTGAAAGACGCTACAGTGGTCAGATAAGCGAAAGCAGAGAATGTTCGAGAAGATGCCTCAGCCGACTTTCTTCTCCAATTTGGAGCCATCTGTGTAGAGGTCGATGGAGTTAGGTTTAAGAACTGTACCTTCAAGCCAGTCCTCCCTACTGGAGATGTGAGTAGAGAACTTCCAGTTAAAGTAGGGTGAGGGACATACATAGTCGACTGTCGCAGGCCTTGTATCTGACTAGTCCAGCGAGTTATGGTGCTAAGTCATTGCTGGCAGAACATTTGTCAACCAGAAGACTGGTTGGTATCGAGTTAAGCATTGAGCACTAACTATCCCTGATACTCATAAGCCTCTACAATCATTTCAGTTTCAGCAGCAGAGTTATTAATATGGAACCCTGCCTGAATTTCATAATCAATTTTGTATTTATAGATCAAATAGTAAAAGGATTGTAATAATAAAATAATGTGGGCACGCCAATAATTACGAATCTTCGTTTCTCGTTTATATTTGAATTTTCGATTTGAGTGTTCAGTGGATAAATTAAACTTGTCTAAATTTGATTGGATGGAAATGGAAGAAATTGAAATGCAGCTAATTGACTCCCAGTCTAGATTCAGCGAGATGCAATTCCAGACATATTTAGTTGTCTAAAGAAGCTGACTTCTGCTATCGTAATAATATTTTCATCTACCTATGCTTTTGAGTTATTTTTTTTTTCAAAAATGAATAACATTAAAAATTTGCACCGAAACCGAAAAGTAAAAAAATATGAGCCTAATATAAGATAAGTATTTAACATTTAATTTGCTCCAGTACTAAATTTGTATCTTGTTTAACTAAACATAAAATAGAAAACATAACGATTGGTTTAAAATAAAGTGTTTTAAACTCAATAGAATCTAGTTATATACTTTGTCCATTAAATCACTCAGACAAGATTCTTAGGTGACTTATCATGGCCACATTATTATTATTTTTATAAAAAATGGCACGTTCATCAATAAAGTCTTGCTAAGTCAAACTTCAAGCAGTACTATTACTACTTTTAATCAAAAACAACAGCACTTAAAGTGCCATGAAAGTAATTTAATAATGTAAAGTGTCTATTGTATTTTTTGAACAAATAAAATAATAAAGTCAAAATACATTTATTTAAATAATTTATAAATTTTTTCACAAACCAAAAGTTCTTAAAGTCATGAAAAGTATAGTTATCTACAATAGTTGTGTATAATTAAATAAATTAGAGTATCATTTTTTAAACAAGAAAATTCATTAAACAAATTAATAAAAATTAAACAAAAAATTACAATTTCAAAGTTATGTTCTTTGAAATCAGCAGGGAGTTCAACAAGAATTACAAAAAAGAAAACAAACAAATAAACTTTAATTTTCTAACACTGGCACTTGCCACTTGAGTCATTTGAAGTTCTCTAGAAGAGTCTATTTGACTACAGAAATACTTAGATACATGCAAACATTCATATGGATAATAATATTTCATGTTGATGAAAGCAACATAATAAAAATAAATTTAATAAGAACTCAAAACAACCAAAGTACAGTAGCTACACACAACTTATGTCACCCTCTATTTCATGTAGGACTTGTATATACAATACCATAATATATGAAAGGAATGTAAGCAGTGTGTTTTTGTGTATTCTGTAGAAGTAACATTAAATGAAGTTAGCAATGATGGCAACTACAAAATTTTAATTTCTACAAGAATCACAACAACATTAACTTCTTGTGTAGACAAAAGTTGAGTGTACATTGTAGCATAGTAAACCAAGCCAAGCGAAACATTTTGTGATATCCTAGTAACATTTGGTAGAACTAGAAGAACTAAGGACACAGAGGCAAACAAACAAACAGGAACAAATAGACAATACAATAAAATGTGTCTTATCACTTTTGCACATTTACATAAAAGAGCCACAAATATGAGTCCAAAATAGGGAATCGCAAACAAAAAAGGGAAAGCCAAAACGATGGAAAACAAACGCAAGAAAAAAGAATAAAAGCAAAAGTTGCCAACTAGCGAATGAAATGAATTTACATGCATATGTGTATCTGTGTATATGTCATCTTAGTAATGCATGTGCTTTCTTATATCATACTTACATACATCCATGTCCCTTTGTCTTCCCTTCTGTTCTCTTAATTCTTAGATTTTTATTTTGTCCCATTCTCTAAAAACTTACAGTTTAAGCATTAAAAAGTTTTTACATTAAAGCACATTACAACAACAAATCATAGACAAAAATAACAACAACAACAATAACAACACACACAGCTACACACATTCAGACAATATTCTGTGTGTATGTGGTGTTTTTTCTGCTTCTTTTTCTTCATAATCTTTCTTAGGTTTCTTTTTTTTTTTTTTTCTTCTATATAATTGTTGTTCTTGTGCTAGCTCAGTAGTAATAAGCAACAATGTCGCTTGAAAGTCGTTTTTTGTTTAAGCGAAACGCCCTATGGTATGCTTCGATTTTTGCTACAAATACAAATATTCTGTTACACAAGAAAAACAGGCAGGCAGTCAGGCACCTCTTGGTAGTATTTTCAAGTTTTGCTGTTGCTTAAGCAATTTTCGCTTATGGTTTTTTTTTTTTCTCTTTTAACTTTTCCCATAGCATATTTTTAAGCGCAAAAGCACATTAGCTACGCTACGTAAGGTCCCCTTCTGCTACTGTTATTCCTTTTCTAATGAAATATATTATTGAATTTGTAAAGAAGCCAAACGAACAGAAAAGAAAAATATGAAAAGAACCGAACTTTTTCCCAGTTAATTTTTGGGAAACGTAAAAAAATTCTAAATGAAAATTTCGTATGCGTAATTTTGTTTCTTACGATATATATAAATATATAAGTAACATGATAAAAATTGGCCTACTAACCAAGTGTTACAATGAAAATTCTGAGTACGCCTAAAAGTACACTTGTAATTAAACAAAACGAAAAAAACCAGAAAAACTTCATCACTTCACTGTACAAGTAGTTTAAACGAATGACCAGAGATGATCGCACTTCAACATGCACATAACACTGACCATAACACTTAAAGAAATGATAGCACATTCAAAATACACAAAAAAAAAAGGAGAGATAAAAGTTTAGGATACAAAGGGACACAAACGCACTTGAATGAAGTTGTTATGTCGTTAAGTGCAAAACTTATTTTGTGCTACAAAAAAAAACGTAAAGGAACAAAATGTTGAAAAAATAAATGTAAAACAAAAACTTAGCAGAGAAGCAGCGAGCAGAAGAAAAAGTAGTAGAAATAAGCTTTGTGACAATACTTGGCCCCTAGTTGTATGCTACAATTTGCTCATGGAAAAACTTTTCACACTACATTGAAAGAGTCGAACAGACGAGGACAGCCGGACTGATAGAAGGACAAGAAAGTGGCAATAAGCAATAAGTAGCACCAGAATCCTTAACGTCAATGCCGTGGAAACAAAGAACCAACAGCTTAACATCAACTCTAAAGTAACAAGTTTGAACATTTCCTGTTGCAGCAGCAGCACCAAGACCAGAAACCACAGTTTCTGTCAAGGAACATTTGTTAGCCAAAGGCACATGAACTTAAGCCAATATCAAGAAAAGGTGGTGTAACAAAAAAAACAAAAAATAATATACTCATGTTTAATTTAAAATAAAATATTATAGCACACTTTTGTGATGAAATGGTATAATAGCTCATGCATATTTGAACAAGCTGTTTATGAACTCATACATATGGATATGGATTGACAAAGAATGGCAATCAATCTACGTCCTTAAGTGCTTGAATCAAAGTTTCTTCACTTCCATAGCGAACAAAAAGCAAACTGCAAATGTTATTTAATTGTAGCAAATTGTGATTGATTAGAGAAATGTTTGACACGCCACAAATAGATCGACCATAAAGGAGAAAATATGGTAGATGTCAACAAGTTTGTGCTTAGTTTTTTATTTTTCTATTTCAATTTGACTTTGACAGGCATTAGAACATTTCCGTTTCCGGTGACACCTTTCTTTGTTGAAATAACAAAAACCTTTGACACTTCAGAAAGGAAGAGCTAAAAGTAAATGATTGTAGGAAAGGTGGAAACTTCTCTTGAGACAATAAGCTATTGTTTTTTTATAATGTATTGTTGCTACATCACATAAGAGAAGTCATGTGCAACAGTTTCTATTAACACAACAATATGAGTTGCGTGCAACATTCTTTTAGAACACAATTGTATGCATTAGTATCTCTTATATGAAAAAAAGAGAAAAACCATGCAGAGACATGAATTAAAAAGTGATGATAAAGAAAAAACATAGGCTAGTTAAGTTAGGATTATAGAAACAAAGAGACTAACTTGAGCGGCAAATACCTTCATGGCTGGTGACAATGGAAATGCTTTCTTTATAATTAAATTAGTTAGCAGAGAAGAAAATACAAACTTTACTTTATTTTGTTAATACATAATTGTAATTTAATTCATTTTTTATAAAATAACGAGACTAATTTGCCTTACGCATTCTTAACTGACGGTCATTATTAGTTTTTTTAATATTTTTTATCTGCCTTATCTGTACATTAATGTTATTTTATATTCATAGCTCTTAGTTCTACTATGATAAATATATTCTTTTTTGAAGACTTTAAAATTGTACCCTGCTGAATGAGTGTGAGTTTTCAACTAAAAAATGTGTATTTCTGATTATCATTTAGTGGGTTATTCGAAAAGTAGTATCGTTTATAGCGTTCCGTCAAGGGAAATCTATTACTAAGCCCACGCTGTCCGTACGCCCAATAGAGAGCTTTTTTTCATAAACCGTAATAGGTAGACCGTTGAATTTTCCACAGAGTATATAATGATAAATACAGAAATAAAATAAAGTTAAAAAATTAGAGGGGTCCCCGTACAAACGCAAATGTAAATATTTTACTTTTGCGACAAAAACAAATTAATTTTACATAATTTCAGACAGAGGTACGTCCATCGAATTTGCATACATACTGTTAAAGCCTTGTGCAGTGGTATGAGCGAGTCCGACTCCCACTTGACCGAATTTTTTTATTATTTTTATTTACGATTTTCTTATAGTTAATAAATATTTATTTAATTATATAGTATCCATTCTGACCCAATACCTTTTGCCATCTTTCTGGCAGTAGCATGATTCCACCAAAGAGATAGCATCACCTCTTTAGACGAATATCAGCTTTCGCAAGCCAGTTTAACTTTTTTACTCTATCATCTCTCGCGTTTAACATTGTCATTTCCGGCAAGTAGCCATGCCAATTAACACACGTTTTTTGAAAATGTCAAAAAATATATAATATAAATTTAAATAAAGAACGAATCTATCTATCCATCTAGATAGCAACGAAATGGCACAAAATGTATGTAGAACCCATATGTCCCACTTTGAGATAAGACCTAGGAGTTCAAATGATCATAAACGGTCGAATTCAATCAATTTAATCTCTCAGAGCTGTTATTCGCCGATTTGCATCAATTTTATTTTGTCTTCGTCAGCTTTAACCGGCCTTCCAGAACGTGATGCATCTTTAACATCAAATTACCGGATTGAAATTTTGCAAACCAATTTTTGAACTGAAGTACCGTCAACACATCCTCTTCAAAGAAGCGTTGCCAGATCAGCTATCAAAATATATGCGGCCAATACACGATCACACATCGTTGGTCCCGCATCATCATAGTGTTAGTTAATTAAGTATGTATGTGTGTCATGTGTGTCAGATAAACCGAAATTATTCTTTGCTCTCTTGCACCTCATTTGTTTTTACACAATTTTTTGGCTTGCATAGAATGAGGATGCCTGCGACATGCAGAATATAGTAACCAATAGGAGCGGAAGGTGAAGAAATTTGATCTGCACAGCTGCATAAAAAAACACAAACAAAGAGGATTTATCAAAAATTTGATATTTGTGCGTGACGTTCTTCTAAACACAAGCCAAAGTCATCAAAGAAGAATCGACGTTTAAATGACGTTCATCTAAATGCAGTCAAACTGTTTTAATATTTCGTCCAACATGACTTCTCTCAATTCTCTCTTCAACTCTGTTTCTTTGCTCTCTTGTGCAAGCTATCTCTTTTATGCCTACACAAGGTAAGTACATATGTAGGCAAGTGCTGACATTTTTGAAATATTTAAAGTGAGCAGACGTAAGCTCTAGTAGGAAATATTTGTGATTTGCCGACGGCTAGTGAATGTTGGTGCTACATCGATGGATGTGTGATGCTTTGGTGCTTATTGATTTGCAGCTTAAGTGTGGAGAAATATAAATAACTCGTCTGTTGCGAAAAAACGATATCCGAACAATCCAATAGTTTTCTGAGTATGAAAGTGACTTTTTTAACGCGATTTTCACCTACTTTAAAACGTTAGATTAAACTTAAACTTTGCACACGTAACAAGTACCGATGACAATACAATAATTTGACAACTTTGTCTTATTGACCTCACCAGGATCATTAGGATTACATAAAAATTACTATTTTTACTAACTAGTGTAGGCAGAAGTGATGGTTGGTTGGTTGGTGGTTGGTTTCCGTGGCTGGCTCGCATAAACCACTACAAGCCACAATTAGCACTAGAGTGCCGTTTTGATACCACTTCCTCGCCGAACGCAATCAGTATTACTAAATCCAACCTGTCGAATTTAGGTATTTGAGTAAATCACCCGGACATGTGGCTGAACAGTCCGAGAGATTGTCTATGAAATATTTGCCCAGAAACTTATTTCTAGTCTTTGCCAGGGCTGGGCATTGACATAGAAAGTGGGTGAGTGACTCCTCTTCCTCTTCGTTTCCGCAGCTCCTACAATGGCTTCTAAACGGAATACCCAGTCTCTCCGCGTGCATACCTACACACCAGTGACCGGTAAAAACCGCTGTGAGCCTTGCGGTATCCGAGCGTCTTCTGTTGATG
>JBAMAV010000335.1:0-11772 GCA_037043315.1 Amiota communis
TTAATATTTGATGATTTTCCTGAGAATGCTATAATGCATCCACTGACCTGTGATGATTGTCAAAGCATGCACGATCTGGCCAATGAAATTGAATGTGTCAAAGTCTTTGAGGTTTTTACTTGTGCGCGTATGATTAATTCTTTGGCTGGCTCATTCGTAAATATTATGGTGCGTTGTTTTCAATATACATACATATACTATAGAATATACGTAATCGAGACAAATCCTTCTTAAAATAAATATTTAAATGCTAAGTTGATACTCATACTCACACACATACACACACACACACACAAAACCGCACTGTTACATTCGTAAAAAGATAAACTTGACAGTCAAAAACTCGTGTATGTCTAATTTTTTGTGTATTTTTCGGCTTTTTTCCTTAAGTTATCTAAATTTTTTTCTGAATTCTAATTAATAATGAATCAATAAATATAATCTGCCAAATAAATAATCCAATTGATTGTTACTTATTTTTTTTCATATAAAATTGAAAAAAATATTTATTTCCTTCTGTAAAAAGTGATTCTTGATAATATGTACAGTATAGGGTATTTCAATAAGTGTGCACTATTTCATTTAAAAAGCACGAGTGAGTACTAATATTTTTACTGCATTGTAAAGTAGATATGTTCCTATTAATTTAATAGTATTAAGTATGGAATAAAATATACGGCAAATGGTGGCCAGATGACATCAGAATTACGTGAGATGATTCGGTCTGGAAATCGATGCTGCAATAAATCAATTGTTTCGTGCCATCCTGCTGAAACCACATGTCATTAAAATCCATGTCATCCAGTTGAGGCCACAAAAACTTCGGTGTAATGTTCCTGTAACAAATGCAGTTCACAGTTACTGCAAGTCCGGCCTTCTCTTAAGTTTCATTCCCATTTTATAATGAGTTGTCGCAATGATAATGTCTTCTTCTTTTGTTTATTTTGAATAATCGGAACAATAGTAGGTGACAGCTGTCAAACTTAAGAGTGGCTACTTGCACGAAAAAAAAAAAAATTACACAAAATTTAAATAATGCACTCTTATTGAGACACCCGATATTTAATAATTTGTATATTTATATTGGAAAATTGATTGTTATTTATATTTGTAGTTTAAAGTTTCCACATAATAAATTGTTGAGTAATTTTTTTGAAATTACTTCTTAAAATTTGTTTCACTTAAATTGTACATTCTTTGAAGACTACACAAAGATACACAGATACCATATACATAATAAGTACAGGTAGCACATATATAAGTAGTGCAGGTATCACATATATAGTGTAAGAAGAAGTTCATTGCCATCGGGGGAGCATGAAAACAATTTGGGAAATTTTTGTATGCCTCAAGTCACTTTTTCTATGTATCTTTTGTAGCAAATTCATTTTTATACTACTTTGCTACTCAGCATATACGTAGAACAAAAGCATGCAGCATTTATTTTTAGTTGTATGAAAAATATTTACAGCAAGAAAATTTACTTTTTGTATACTTCAGACTATCTCTACTGATGTATAAATATTTTAGTGTGATGTTTGTAACACAGAAAGTCATACATCAGAGATCTCAAAATGTATATGTTGGCATGAACAGCATTGTAAGGCGAATTGATCAAGGGATATGCATCTTTAAGACCTTAAGTCTATCAATTTGAATTTTCACTTATTTTTTGTGAAACAAGTGCCTGAGTTTTTGAGATTTTTCAGATAAAATTATGTGCTTAGTCTTTATGAAATTGTGAAAGTTTTACAACTATTATAGTCACTTGTTTTTTGCAGCAATAATCTTAGTTTTGGAAGTAAAATTCTTCAAAATTCTTTGGATGTGTTAACTGAATTGAAATCGATTCCAACAAAAATTTGATATACATAGATTTGAAACCACCAACGCATGTCATTTTACAAATAAATATATGGCAATACAAATACAAGATTTAAATTACAGGAGGCTATGATCAAATAAATACGAGAAGTATATTTATATATTTGGTGAAACCAGAATTTACCAGAGCCAACGTTCCTTCATTTCAAACATTTTTTTACATTTGAACTTTATTGCAACAATGAAAGCTTTTTACGTGCAACACATGCAACTAAACGAAAATAAATATACGATAAAGAAAGGAGTGGAGGATGAGAGAGAGAGAGAGTGAAATAACACTATTCTATAGCATAACGGAAACAGCTAGACCAACTTCCGGTGTGACGGTGGAATATTGTTTGCTGCGTTGCATGTCTGGATTTGTATGCAATGTTTGTGAATGTTGGTTGGATGTATCCATTGTTGTTTGAATCAGTTTCAATAAACGGCGTGGAGTCTTCAAAAGAAAAAAAAGAAAATCCAAACATATGAAAAGAAAATTCAACAAAAATTGCAAAGCGAACGATTTATGAGCATTTTTCCTTGGCATCCTCCATCCAACCTTTGCCAGTCAGTAGCAGAAGTGCCTTATAGCAGCATTCCTTAGGCCGTTTTGAGTTTTAGTTGAGAAAATGCAACACGCGCTTTTGGTTTATTTGAAAATAATGCGCCATTATTTATGGGCAACTTGTGCGGTGAGCCATGATACAAGGGTTACGGAGGGGCAGACGGTGTGTGGATTGCATTAAACCACAATAGTGTAGAAAGGAAAATATATGAGGATTTATTTTTTTGTGTGTTTTTTTTTTGAATACTCGCAGAAGAAAGATGCTTTGGTTTGTGGTTTGGGGTTCCTTTAGCTAAGAACATAAACGAACACAAACCAAACCATTCCAAAACCAAACAATGGTGCAAATTCCAAACAAAAATATTTCACAACAATCAATTGCAACAAAATCAAAGCTATAAAGTATGCAGATGCAGCGGTAGTAGTCCATGGCATCTAAAGAAAAACACTTTGCATTCATATAAATGCATGCAGAGTGAATAGAGTGGTTTACCACTCAACAGCGGCAACAAGGATGCTATCTTTAGAATACACTTTTTAATAGTAATAGCAGCGACAGTAGAATGAAGAGTTGAATGTTGCATGAAGATGCCTGGTCACAAATGAAACACACTTATCAACAAAGCAACGATAGCATGTGGAAGTTAAACGAAGGAGAAGAAAAGTCATTTATAGATGCAAAAGTAGATGAGAGAAAAAGGTGCTGCGAAATATACCATACATACCTATGTATGGATGCAAAATCTTCAAATGTCTCTTAACCACAAGCAGTCAATATTTTAAAACCAAATCTCATATGGCTTTTGCTCTTAATTTAGTTCTAGATACATAGAAATGAGGCTCATTTTTATCATTTAATGAACTCAATTGTATTTGAATTTATATGGAAATTAAATTAGATGGTGTGTGTTATTAGGCTTGATATTAGTGAAATTTGTTAAGGATTTGAAATGTTCAAAAGTATGAAAAAAAGCGATGCTTTCTTTGGTTGCTTCTATAGAATAAATTTACAAGATTTTACTACTACTTATATACAACAACAGTATATTTCAACGAAGATGCACGAATAGATGGGTGGATCATCTATTGGTTCGATTTTGGTTTGATTATTAAATAGACAAAAATGCATTTTTTTCAAAGAATTTTACTTTACTTCACGATTAAGTATAAAGAAAGATTTCATTCAAATTTTGGACGCCGCTGGCTAAGCAGTAGGCCATCCTGGAACACCAATTTCCAAGCGCTTTGTCCACCTGGTAAATTTTGACATTTTCGGGGCTTATATTCTATTTCAAGTGATCAATTGTTTGGGGAAAAATCGCAGGTGCAGGCAGGTCATCGGCAAAACGGCTATTCACACGATAGCTGGATTTTTGGGCGCAGAAGGTTGATTCTAAGTGCGGCGGTGTGGCAAGCTGTGTCGTCTTGTTGAAACCATAGCTCATTGAGATCGATATCTTCCAGTTCTTGCCACAAAAATCAGTTGAATGTCTCGGTAGCGTTCACCATTGACAGTCACGGGGCGACCGCATTTTAGAAAATGAAAGGGCTAACACACTAAAATCCGCATCACACAGTGACTCGAGCTGGATGCATTAACTTTTGTATGAAGAGTTGTGGATTTTCTGTTTCCCAAATTCTACAATTTTGCTTGTTTACGTGACCACCGAGCTGAAATGCACTTCGTTCAAAAAGATGATTTTTCTCGCAATATCTGGGTCATCGTTGAACTCAATCAAAGCGAAGCGTAAACGTTATGGAAGGTCATCCGGTTTCAATTCCTCAAAGAGTTGGACTTTGTATGCAAACATACCGAGCTCTTTGTGGAAAATCCTCCCCAGAGTGGTTCGTCAAAACACGACTTGTTGTCTTCTGTGCCGAGTCGATGTTCTGAGGTTTTGGCGAACATTTTCGGACACAACAGCGATTGCTTTAGCTGTATGCACCGGACGAGAATGTGCACATGTCTGGCATCAACAGAATCCCAGCTCTTTATTCACCAATTTTAGAATAGCACGCTCGGTGGGCGCTTCATTTCTTCCAAATTTTATACGGAATAGATGGAGGTACAGCTAAAGCTAGATTATGTTGACATATTAAGAATTTGCATCGCCGAAAAAACAGAATATAATATCACCAGCAAGTTTACATAAGTTTATTATCCAAAAATTCATTTGGGGGTATCAGGTATCGAACCATTTGCAATGCTTAAAAGCTTCCATTCTTAAGTAAATTTCAAAGTTGTATTTTAATTAGAGCTACAGGGTATCCTATAGTCGAATCCACCAATCCTAATTAATTTATTTAAATTAACTTCAATTTCTTGTATGCTAATCCCCACAACTTTAAAGGCATAAGTCTTTATTTCAAAAAAGACTAAGAATCTCTTTCATTTCATTTCATTTCATTTATTTAACACTCAACCATGTATAATTTAAGAAGAGAATATGGATGATAGCTATGATATGTATATATTGTAGATGAGCCCCAGACCACACTGCAAGTGGAAACAGCTGTTGCTGCGTTTTCTACTTTTGAACTGCCTCCTCTTTTCCCCTCCTTCCGGTGTCTTTCTATTACCACCACTTATTTAATAATTTCAGTATCTAAGCGCGTGTGTGAATAAACGTTTGCTTTAGTTTAAGTTTGCGAGTGTGTGTGTGTGTGTGTGAACCACACAATATCTCCTCGCTGGCGATTTATAGACAAGTAGCAATATTTTGCCAACATTTATCGCACACGCATATACTGTACACACTCACAGATATATAAAGAACCCCCCAACATATGCATTAGAAATGCGCGTGTGGTCGTAAAGCAGCAAATGCGGCATATGTGTGTGTTTAGATATCTTTGGATCTTTGTTTCTTGTGTACAATAGTTTAGTTTACTACAAGTAGTGGCAGTTGTTACTGCCTGTGTATTGTGTCTTAGTGTAAATAAAGTTGAAACTGTTTGTTGAACGCAGAGCCAAGTTGAAGTGGCACGATTATTAATACCCACAATACAGAGGAACAGCTTTAGATATTGAGACGCTTGTGCGTGTAGTGTGTTTTTGTAGAACTGACACAGATTTCACAACACACAACATACAAACTACAATACAAATTCCGTCAAAGAGAATTGTAAAGAAGCAAATAAACAGATAAACAGGCAAAAACACAGTGAGCGTAACAGGAGACAGGGGGACTGACAGTTTAACTGAGATACTCACAGACAGAATATTGTAGTTACTCGTACTATACATACGAGTATAAAGAACGATAGTAATAGAGTAAGAAAACAAACAGCTGCCACTGACGATAGTGACGTTGCCACAAACTCAGTTGTTGCCACAATTTCTGTTGTGCTGTTGTTACTGGTACAACACCAAGGCTATCATTTTTTCTTTGCCATACTACAATATAGTAGTAAGTATCTGTCTGATTTTATCAGGGATCTTTGTTGTTGCCGAGGTCGGCAAGGACAACAGGTGTTTACGCTTTCGTTTTTAATTAAAAGCAATTTACAATCTCGCTTTCGTTCATTTTATCTAATGAATGTGTAATAAAAATTTCACATTCTCTTCATCTCCATGCACTCTCTCTTTCTCTCTCAGGAAATTCTTTCTCGTCCTATATCATTTCGATATATTTTTCATATGATAAATGTTGAGTTAAACAATGATTGCAATGTAGCATGCTTTTAGGCATTTATTATGCCAACGTGTCGAATGGCAATGAATGAGTGACTGTGAATTTCCTACAAAAAAAAAAAAAAAGAAAAAACGTATCTACTACTTTCCATTCTCACAATTAATTACAATATATTTATTGTATTTTCTGTTTGCTGCAAATAAATTCACTTTAGCTTAGTTGGGTTATTTTTTTTTGTTGGGAGCTTAAGCCGCTTATGAACGTTCATTCAACTTTAAACTTTGTTCAGCTTAACTTTGGCATAACCTCAAAATGTCAACGCTCTAAGATGACTTGTGCGTGCAAACACATACTCATACATACTACATATCTAGATACATGCACAGATGCATACATATGGATGTGACATGCACGTCTTTAGCTCAGTTTACTTTATATATTGTACTACACGTTTGTGTATTTCTGGCAACTATTTTTCTAGCTTTTCTTCTACTGCAGGATCTTCTCCTTCTGCTTTTCTATTTTCAGTACAAAATACAACACAACATAACATTTGTTGCGACGTGCAACAAATTCCAAATGCGTTTTACCGAAATTCTAGGAGACGTTGAAAAATCGTTGAAGTAAATGCTAAAATGCATAAGTAGCTGGATTTTTCTTAAATGGCATGAGTATGTGAGAATTTCATCATTTCATTTCATTTTTATTGTATTTTCCCTTCCATCATCTCAGTCACATGTGTGTGTTGTGTGTGTATTTGATAAAAGAAGAAACAGAAGCATACACGTCATTTAACTAATCTTCCAGTTACATTAGAGACGCGTATACTTAGTACTACGAGTTCATTGCCATTTGCCATTAGTTGAAGGTGTATCTTTCCCACAAATTATTAGTTAGGAATACTCGTGTGTATTTGATTATTATTAAATTATTTATTATTATTTCAAAATATATTCTATGAACAATATAAAGTTCCAGATTCATTAATTTATACATTCATATTTACAACTAGCTGTGCCCCCGACTTCGTACGCGTGGTATTCGAAATATGTTTGTAATAGCGTGTATTTTGTTATCTTATTTCTTAATTATCAGATGTTTAATGTTGCCCCGCAGCAAAAGAAGAAAACACATTCGAAAATCAGCCGAAAAGTATGCAACAGAATTAAAAATATTAATTTCTTTTGATTTAGTAGGTCGATTTCGATAAAATAAACGCTAAATGTTACACGAAGTTTGCTACAATACACCAATCAAAACCGCATCCAAATAGGTTAATCCGTTTCTGAGATTAGCGTGCACAGCTACAAAAAGACTTACGATTATATATATATATATAGATAAGTTGTTAGATAAAATGTCGTTTTGGAAATAATTAAATAAATTTTCTAAATGAATCTTTTACTTTTAATCTTTGAAACTAAATATACTTAGAAGGGAGTGTATAAGAAATTGGAAAGTGTAACTTCAGTAATATTGAATTGAATAAATTTGGTATAGAACTTTGAAAATGATTAAATGAGACAAGATCTTCTGGGATGACAGAGAGAACGGAATACTGGACACTAGACAATGATGACATTTGCCAAAATTGCATATCGGGCAATACTACAAGAAGTATTCTTGTAACTGCGAGAGTGCAAACTTCTTCAATTTGGTAAACTCTTAATTAATTGTTAATAAATCTGGTTCAATCAATGTTTTCTTATACATTTACAATTAACTGGCGTACTCGTCTCGCCCATGCACGGGTTGCATTCTACCGAACGGCAACAAATGCCAGATATGCTTCCTTTTTTGGCATCTCTATATTCTCTCTGTTACAGTTTGATTATAAACAAAGAACAGAGTTTGAGTGGCACCATACAGTTTTGTATTTTTTTAGGCACGTGTCGAGGTTATTTCAGTTAATCCTTAAAATAAATGTACTTAATTTTATTGATATAAATGTGCCCATGACACTCAGTGACAACATAGCATTCTACCGATGAAAAAATTTTTAAAATCATATAAGTAGTTTCGATGATTACCTCTAACATCCAAACAAACATTACCTTTTTATAATATTAGTATAGTATATAATAATAGTATATCTGCTTACCTTATATCTGTGTGATTAATATTTCTGTTCGCAGCAGCACTTGCGGTTCTATACTTCAACTTTGGGGGAAGCTAGGGTTTGTCAACAACTATTTTGCAGAACGAAAACCGTTTATCCATTGGTATAATATGAGTCTTAATTTACATTTCCTTAAACTTTTCTATGAGATCATTACTGAATAATCTATTCTAGAATTGCACGGTTGCTAAATCTTATAAATCTTAAATCTTACAATATAACAAAATATGTCTAGAGTACATTAATCCACGACTGTCCATTGGCAAAATATATAACATAAAGGGTTATTCATTTAAAAGTTTTTTTTTTTTAAATTGTAAACAAAACATAAAAAGAAAAATTGGATGGCCGAATATTTATTAAGTCTTGAAAGAACATTCTCTGACATTTACTTTTTGAAAATAATTTCATTCAAATGTCTGCCGCGACTACGCCGTAGGTGGTCCATTTGGGAGGTCAAATTTTGGATCACTCTTTCCAGCATTGCAACCGGTATCTGCCCAATTACGCGAGTGATGTTGATTTCCAAGTCCTGGATCGTAGCTAACTTATTGGTGAAGACTTTAGCTTCACATAACCTCAATGATTTAAGTAGTGGGGTTTCCTACTACTGATTTAGGCTGCCAATTGACAGGTCCAAAACACTGCGACTCAAATTTACGGAGATGGTTTTTGCAATAGTGTTCTCGAAAGGCCGATGATGCGCCACATATGTTGCTCGAAGTGCACGAAAAACATTTTTGACAGAACGCTGATTTTCGTAATACAACTGGCTATTGGCACGTCCAGCATGGCGGCTAAACAGAATTGATTCAAATATCCGATACTATTTTTAACGATTTTACTTAATATTTGAACTGTATTTTAAAGTCCTTTGTATGTTAAAAGTATCTAATTACTTTTTACTGCTAATTGATTTTTTCTCTGTGGTACACAAAAGACTATGATGAGTAGTAGATTTTCTAGAAATTCTTAAAAGTACTACGAGTATTATCTCGAAAACTGAGGCCATATCTACTCGTAGTTATTCTGGCTAGTTATGAGCTTGTCTATCAGTCCCCCAAGGTGTATATTTGACTTTTGGGATATTCTGCATAGAATCACTAATATACTTGTCATTTTGCAGTAAATAAGTATTGATATCATTAATTCATTTATAAATTCAATTCTATACCTAACAAGGCATCTTTGGTATAATATTATATTTAAAGCGGATTGTGTAAAATTTTTTATTAAATTCAAAATCAACTGAGGAACACGGAAAGGAAAGGAAGACAAACGCGCATTATGGCGCCATTAAATTTGTAAGTCAAGCATTCAATATTGGGCAAACAACGAGAAACACGTGCAGACAAACGTCATGGGAAACAAAGGCTTTTGGGTGCGACAGAGTTTCCTGCGGTTGTAGACATGCAAACGCGCGCATTTTCTTTCCGTTTGCTATTGTTTTTGCTTCCATTTATATAGCTTTTTTTTAAGATATTTTTTTCTTTTTTCCTTGTTTTCATTCAGATATGCAATTTTGCATATGTACTTATATCCTAGCGACATGAAAAGGATCAATTGTGGCTAAACGAATTGCATACGAATGGGAGCAGCGTAACTTGGATGTCAGTCGACATCCTCAACAAAGCAAAACGACAAAAGTAATCCAGGATTTGCATTTTATCGAAATGTGGCTTCACTCAACTACATTCAATATATGTATACACATAAGTATGTGCTAGTGAATATCTACCAGTATCTATGTATGCAACAGTGGCGCTTATACTCATAGTATATGGTACGGTATACAAACGAATGTACAAGTCACTCATGCTTGTCAGTACGTGTACATCTGTGTGAGTGTGCTGTGTATCTGTGTGAGTAGTAGTCGGTAGTAATTTGCATGCGTCGCGTATTTGTCCTTACAACGGCAACTGTTTGTTATGCAATTGTAGTCGCTCTTTTTCTCTCTATTTGTTTCTTTGTTTGTCATTTCTTTATTTATTTGCATACTTGTTTGTTTGTATGTGAGTGTATT
Source organism: Amiota communis (assembly GCA_037043315.1). Lineage (NCBI taxonomy): Eukaryota > Metazoa > Arthropoda > Insecta > Diptera > Drosophilidae > Amiota > Amiota communis. The sequence goes on from JBAMAV010000335.1 coordinate 10,209, forward strand.
TGTGTGAAACTAGTGAGTGTATATTTGAATGTGTGTCATGCAGTTGAAGCTTATTCATATTATATAAACTAACTGCGTCTTGCGTAACGAATTGAAATTGTGAGCTGCAAGTGAGAGAGTTACAAACAACAAATATGAGGAAGCAAAAACAAATGTATTTTGTTGAACACAAATAACAAAACAAACAAACACGAGGACACACACATAGCATCCATACACATATATCTATGGTATGTAGTGACAGCAAAGACCCAGGATCAGCTGACTTACAAGATTCAGCATTTGTTGGTCTCGGCATTTACTATTGTTCTATAAATAGTTTGTGTATTTGTGCTTGAAAAATGAATCCTTGCTGTCTTGTGCTTTACTCCTTTTTTGGCGTCCTACACCTGCATCCTTATTGCATCACCATGTCAGTATTGTTTCTCTACTACTACTGCTGCTGTTGCTGCTTTAGTGAAGTGTTTGCTAATGTCCTTGATGCTGACATTTGTAGTGAAATTGCACTATAAATGGGATTATTATGGAAATGAGAAAATAAAAGAAGGTTAAATTGTTTTTGCTCCTGTGGGTGTTTTTCCTGTTAGTACTTCTACTACTTACTTGTGAAAGTGCGTTTCGAAAAGAGTGCGAAATAAAAAGCACAAGACATAAAAGGGTCATCAGGCATAATGCAAGTTTCAAAATGTTACATTTACCATGATAAATACTTAATCAGTTCATAAGTTGAGAAGGTGTTACTGTACACAAAATATAATATCTATAAAATATGTTTAGGTTTTAATGGATTTTTTGAATTTTTTAGAGCAAAGTGTTGCCAAACTTATCTTAATATTATCTATACAAATAATATTCCTATAAGCGAACACTACATTTTAGTTCTCCTATCATCAGACATAAGCAAATATTGTATAATTTTTCTGCCTGGTCAATTTCTTGAGGAATATGAGGTCAGTAAAATATATTCAATGTAATATTGGAAATTGATAAAGCAGGAACAACGTCAGAGTTGCCAAAACCTTATAATAACACTGGGTTTGTTGTTTTAAACGGAGTCACTTAAATTTCAGTCTTTGATAAGAAACTGTTAGTAAAAATAAGTAATTGAAAAAAAATCTGTTGCTTTGGTACGCTAGTGCTATATAATAATTGAATATAATAGAGACCGATAAGAGGGTACAATATATCGATAACAGTTAAAAAGAGGTTTGGAATAAGTAGGAATAATGAGAAAGGAATGAAGAAGAGAGAAAGATTGAGGAGAAGTGATTGATTGATTGTGCTATGAAATGGATATTCTTTATGATATTGTGGGAAGTGGGATACGCTACCCAATGTGAAAAAATATTTGTTTTTACACATACATCCTATTATACCGAACATTAAAATAAAAATCAATTGAACTTAAGGAAAATGAACAAAGAGAAAAAAACGGAATTGTTAATTAATCTTCAAATTGAGTTTCTTTCTGATGCAACTTTTCGACAATTGAGTATAATCGCTGTAGACATCAATTTAAATATTGTTGTCGAAAATCCAAAGATGCGAACATTCCATTAACAAA
>JBAMAV010000336.1:0-10426 GCA_037043315.1 Amiota communis
CCTATCTGACATGGATAACATTGCAGCTGATGCACTATCACGCGTCTGTGAGATAATAACACTTAAAATCGTCGATATTAAAGAGATTTAAAATCACCAAGAGACTGATCCAGAATTGCAACACCTTCAACATAACATATCAGTTGAACGCCTGAAGCCAGCATTTTTCTTAAACGAAAATGATCAAGAGGAAACCCCGATCAGAACTTTCGCAAGAAAAACGAGAACAGTTTCATTCTCGTAGAAATTACCAAGGGGGGAGTATCTGTGGCGGCAACTGATGCGCCCTCTGAAGTTAACACGTCGTGTTGTGCACACTGCAGAATATTTTCCTTCTTACTAACACTAGATTAAGAATGAAATGAATTATTTACCCAGATATTGAAAAAGGAACAAGACACATACATATTGCATTCTTAACGCAGCAATATTATAAAACGCCAACAAACAATAAACATATTCAATAAAAATACTATTCTTTTATAATAACAAATATATGGCCAAGAGCCATATTAACAGACAGCAGCACCATCTGTTGCACATAAGAAGTAACAATAAAATAAATAATTAAAAAATTAAAAACCCAACTGCAAAAAATACTGTTTAAAAGTAATGCTCTAAAAAGGCCGAAACAAGATTGAGACTAAAAAACAAAATTAAATAAACTATAAATAATATAAACTCTACTTCGGTTTAACAGACTATATTATGAGCTGAAAGCCTAAGATAAATATCCGCATTAAGTTTACTAGCAGGCGGGACCCATTAATTTTCTTACCGTTTATAGTGAGGCAAGCTGGAGATACCACTTTTGTAGATGCATTGTAGTCTTCGCGTTGGAAAATTGACAAAAGAGCAGTTGTCCGTTGTAGACAGCTGACGAGTACCATTGACAGCAGCATTTGGTGACGGGGAAGCCGTTAGCAACAACGGCACCGTCTGGCTCCCGCTTGTAAGTAATCTTAATGCGGATATTTATCTTAGGTTTTCAGCTCATAATATACGGGTATGTGCTAGAAAACGCCGACGTTTCAATTGAGGATTGGGGATATTTCAAGGCCTAAAAATATGCAATTAAAATTTTCATAATTTCTATCACATACCCGATAGTCTGTTAAACCGAAGTAGTGTTTACATTGTTTATCAGGTGTGTCACAGAAATCGAGAGAAATTGAAATTGAATTGTTTTCAAAGCTTAAAAATGTGCAATTAAAATTTTTATTATTTAAGTATAAAAGTAGTTATTCAGGTGCGTCACAGAAATCTTTCAATATGGAAATTGAATTGATTTTAGTATACAATTATATATTTACTCCATAATTAAAGTATCAGTTTTATGAAAATTTTAATTACATATTCTTATGCTTTGAAATCAATTCAATTTCAATTTCTCTCGATTTCTGTGACACACCTAATAAACTGTAAATTTTTTTAAAAGATTTTAATAAAATAAGTATCAGGAATGAAAAAGGGAGTTGCAAGAACTAATAGAACTTATTTCGCTCGCTTATGCTTATGTTCGCAAAGTTCCACGTGTGTGTATTATAACCTAAATAAAAAAGAGCTGTTCCGAAGACAATTGTATAAAACTTGATAAAAACTACAAGGAAAATATCAGTAAACACCTGATTAAAAAACAGGAAATTTTAAGCAGTGTAAATCGCCTATAAGATTTATTTGCGAAGTTTGATCCACAATAGCGCTGCATATCGGGTCCAAAACTATTCTATGTATCAGGCTGGAGCCAACCACACACATTCATAAATTTTCATTGCAATCAGGTGAATGGTATGGCAGTGCATTACCTCCCATACAAACACTCATATAAATAAAAGTTCTTATTAGAAAAAGTTTTTAGTTTTTTGACGTATCGAATTGAAATTTGGACACTTTAAGTTTCTGGGCCATATCCATCAAGCTTATAAATTTCATGGTCCTAGGGATACCAGGAGAGGTACCTCCCGTACAAATCCACATTAATTGACAAACATATAAAGAGTAATTGTTCAATAAAGTACCACTCAAGCTGTGCTCATATTTAATACTCAAACTGTGTGCTTTGTTGATACTCAAACTGTAACAGAGAGAATTTAGTGATGCTAAGAAAGGAAGGTTGGATGCAATGCGGAGGAGCGTGTAGAGTACATCTTTGGCATAGCCAATTATAGCCTTCTTTCTGGTTTGTGTATGATTTATTTTACATTGTAAGTATAATAAATAACAATTATATTGTAATTATTAATATATTTTGTTAATATTATATTTATACTGGATTTCCCGGCGCGCGTTGCTACGCCCTGGATCAAAAAAAGTGGTATACGTAAGCCAAAATGTTTTTCTTTGATGAAGATCAAACAGATATATACTGTAACGCGAAATAATGAGAAGCGTGAAAAAAGTAAAATATTTTTAATCGTAAAGTATAGTAAAATAGTAAAATGAAACAAAGAAAATCAGTATTAATATCGTAATGCAATTGAATGAACAATATTTTTTGTTAGTCCGTCTTCAGCCAATAAAAATAATTTAGATGGTTTGCCCACGCGAGAACATACCACGTCCATGTTAAAAACATGGTGTGCCCAAATCTGAGCCGCAAACGGACATCATTTGGCTTTGTGACTTATTGAATGCCTATCTATTGGGATAATGAACGCATTTGAATTCAATTTGGAAGTCTGTTGGGATTATTAGAATGCGTGGCAGTTAAACATTTTCGCCTCGGAATTTGCCATTTAAAATACTGGCTTCGATAATGTTATTCATTAATTTTTTAATGACCAATCGCGTGCCATTCCACAGCCGTGGAGGGTTCAAATTCCGAATTAAAATATCCGGAGATCCAACTTTCAGACGTAGAATGTGTGGTGGCATGTCTGGCAAATCCAGTGAGTTCACAAACTCTGTTGCATAATTTACAGCTTCGTTGGCATCGCAAACTGTATTGATCGATTTGTATGATACCAAATTGCCTAGCAACAACTGTTGTATCTTAAAGTTTAAATAGTCTACGTGTACTTTTTTTGGTGCCAAAATGGGTCTCTCTACCAACCACGCATGATTTATTTATTGTGTGCGTACATCGAGGAATATGCGGTCAATGAGTGCATTTTGCGAATCAACGATTGTGCAGAAATCGGTGAGCAATTTTATGCAGCCAGTATTTTCATAGACAGCAGCGGATAGATCTTGTAGCATTTGTTCCCGCATGTTTCTTTTTAGCTGAATTTTTTCAACATTACGCCACAGTGACGATGATTTCAAGCAAGCGTTGATCTTATCAGCGTACGTTGAACGTGGAAAGACGGGAAGTGTTTGTCTGAAATCACCTGAATGGAGTAACAGAGTGCCGCTGAATAGTTTGTCGTTGTTTTTTAAATCTTTGAGTGTTCTGTTCAACGCCTCAAGAGAATGTTTGTGGGCCATAGTGCATTCATTCCAGATGATAATGTTGCACTGTTTCTGCACTGTGGCCATGGACGATTGTTTCTTTATATTGCACACTGCGTCTGGGTTATTTTGAATATTCAGAGGCAGTTTAAATGGTGAATTAGCGAAATGAGAAATGTTTTGGCAGTTCCCCCTGGTGCATCAAAAAAAAAAAAATCCACCTTGTCCCGCTGAAACTGCATGCATAATGCGGTCGTAAATGATTGTTTGTTCATCAGTCAGTAGTAGGACATTGCGAGTAACAATCAATGTCATTTCTGCAGTATTGTACTGCAGTTCACGATTCATTTCGGTGTTAATATAATCTGATGCACTCCGATTTGGCAAACGCATACCGAAATGATTGAGTGGTAAACTGGCAATGACAACGCAAAGATCCTCGATAGCAATCAATGCTTCATTATACATTGCGTGGCTGAAAGTAATCGATAGATCGTTGCAACGTGTACGAATTGGATGCAATAAATCGTCAGTCATTGAATCTTTGTGTTTATTCCACAACATGTCTGCTCGTCCCGGGAAACTTGTAGTCAACACTATAGCGAATAGTAGATAATTTTGAGTTGCTGTACAGCCCAATGCTGTTTCAGCAAGCATATCGTCCCACTGATTGTCGTCTTCGAGCAAACCGAGTGCAAGGCATGTATCTTTATACGTTGGATACTGTTGTCCATTCCCTTTGCGTATATCTTGAAATGACAATGGGCCGGTGACATTAACCATCAACTGTCCTAGATAGAAACATTCAGCTTGCTTTGGATTGACTGTATATACTCGGCCAAAAGTGTTTGATTTGAATAGGCCGGGGCACGCATAATTGGTGTGCCTTGCTTGCGGGGCATCCATTTTTTTGTTAAATAGCGTGGTACTTCGGAATAGAGTAGTGTTCGTGTAAAGTATCCGCACGATTACACAATTCGAAAAATTCTGTGAGTGTAGTTTTTGGTGGATTCATGGCTCGCTCAAATGCTGTTTCGTTGGTGAAAAATTCGCGCTGGCCGTTTTCAAGATGAATGGTTAAATGTATAACTGCTCGGTCCCGTTCATAAATTGGGTAACCAAAGATACGCCAAACAGGTTCATTGAAACTGATGTACCTACCAATTTGATAGCGAATTATTTCGTCGTTGTCATTCAATCGATTAGCATTCACATCGGTATTCTGAATTGAAGCATAACCATATCGCTGCCTTCATTCACATACTTGCAAATGTATTTGATGGACTACACCGAACTGCAGAACTCAACATTAATATGTGCATTGACTGTTTTGTTCAGCAGTGGCGAATATGGTACCACCCAACGATTGTCAATGTCTGCGGTTTTGATATTTTTCGTGAATGATTGATCACCATTATCAGTATTTCTCCGACGATATATTGGATATCCGTCGATGTTTGTGATCGTATCGTTGGTGAAATCTTAAGGAAAACGTTTTGTACATTTTCCATCTGCCATGCAAGGCGATAAACGATTCAGATCACTGCATAGGTCATAAATCATGTTTGTGGTAACAATATCGAACAGTAGTTGATCAGTACACGGATCTGGAATTTCCGCGGAAATTACACTTTCGATTTCTTCTTATCTACAAACCAAATGAAAATGTGTGCATGAGGTAATCCTCGCTTCTGCCATTCAACGAAATACATCCAGCAATGTGTGGGACCGAAAACGTGTAATTTTGTAATGAAGCTCATCAAAAACTTCAATTTTTGTTTGAACACAAGTGCTGTAATATCATGACGAAGCAATGCGTTTTGGCCTGGCAATAACAAAGATGTAATCTGCCATTTAGGATTATATGTAACCGATATAAATAAACACGGTCGTTCGAACTCGTACAAGAAAGTCATAGCATCCTGTATGAATTCTTCCATCTGACATGGACTGCGTACGTACGATGATGGTAGAATGATGGAGTTACCGATTTCAGCTGGTGTGTTATTAGGATTGATGACAATAGCGTGATTGTCATTTTACAATTCGTGCATTTGTGATTTGCACAATTTCAATAATTCATGATCGTTATATTGTTGTATTTGTTCGTCCGTTCTTTCTGCTCTACTATTTTGCATGTTTGTTGCATTATTTGTTCGACGGTTCAAATAGGAATCTTACTGGCATTGTAAACACACATACAATGGACCGTATATCTATTTCTATATTTCCCGACGTTTCTATGCCCTAGCTCAAAAAACAGGGTATACGTATGCCAAAATTTTCTCTTTGATGAAGATCAAACGGATATGTCCTGTATCACGAAATAATGAGCAGCTGTAGCTGCTGCACTTTTCGGCTTTGCTAACGTAGTTCATCTTTTCATGTCGCAAGTTGGCAAATTTGTTGATTTGAATTGCGTGAAAGACCAATTGTGTTTGTACTTGGCAAATCAGTTATTGTCTGTTCACTGCCGGTGAACAGAAACTAACAATTGAAAATGCCGAAAAAAGTGGTAAAAGTAGATTTGTTGAAAAAAGTACAAAAATTACAATAGATGATGTATTATACGTGCGTCTATTTGTTGTAAATCAATTGTTATTTAAATTTAATTGGTAAAACATTTCACTTTAGGGCAAACATACCAACTCATAATAGATTCACAAAGTTGGCAGCCCTCAATTTTTTTGTATGGAGTAACGGTCACTTGCTCGCCAGTTTGCAAATTTACCAATTCTAACAAGATTGCCACGTTGCGTGAATGCTTCTATTGTATGTATTTCATTGCGGTCTGTTTCTGCGTTGCCATTATTAACGGAACTTTATGCTGAAGGAGTGAGATCACGATACGGACACGCTCATTTTCGTTATCTCGTATAACTGTTTTTCACAAATAAACCAAATTTTTGTACTTGCTGATGAAAAACAGTATGCCGATAATGTATTTGGTCTTTTAGCATTTTATTACCTTTCACAGTCACAAAACACGTATAAATTTTTTGTGAATATAAAAAATGCAGAATGAAATGTCAAATTAACACGACGATTAAATCTAATATGAAAAATTTTGAAAAATCAGACGAATCTATTAAGTATTAATAACACTGTGTCACGGCGAAAAAAAACTTCTTATCAGACCTAGTGGAGGTTATAGGTCATAAAAAACTAAAAAGAATGGCATATAAAAAATCTCTGATACACCCTCAAAATCTTGATTTAGAGCCCAAAAACCGTTTTTAAGAGGTTCCTGTACATATTACCTTATAACTTGGCCATTTTTTCATAAAAAAGGAAAGAAAACTGTCATATGCAATTACAAAAAGTACAATAAATCAAGTAATTTTTAACCGATTCTATTCAAACAGGGTTCATTTAAAGCTAAAATGACTAAACTTTCGATGTACGTTGAGAAAAAATATAATTTAGAAAAGATAAGGGGCACAAATTAGACTTAAAGTTGCAAAATCGATGGAAAAATCAAAATTTTGGAAAGTTTTTGGTCTGTATCTTCATGAATTTGAATGATAACAAAATACATGATACATGGTTGTAAAGGGCTACGTTTCAGCTTCTAAATACAAAGAAACAATTTTAAAATGGCCAAGTTATAAGGTAATATGTACAGGAACCTCTTAAAAACGGTTTTTGGGCTCTAAATCAAGATTTTGAGGGTGTATCAGAGATTTTTTATATGCCATTCTTTTTAGTTTTTTATGACCTATAACCTCCACTAGGTCTGATAAGAAGTTTTTTCATTTTTTTTTTCTTGTAACACAGTGTAATTATTCTGATTATTTTGATACATTTGACAAAAGCTACTTGATTGATTTTAAAATTTGTCTCTGAAAATACAAAAATCGTGATTAAAAAATGGTGGGTGGGGGTAAGGATAAGTACCTTACGACTTATTCTCATACCAAATATATAAAAAAAAAAATTAATAAAAATTAGTCGATCCGTTTCGGAGGAGTTTGTACACTAGCACCGTGACACGAGATTTTTATATATTAGATATTCAACACAAAAAAAAAATTATTAATTTTTATTATTAGAATGGAGTTCTTTTACGCGTCTTAAGGTAGGATTCAAAGTACAAATTTTTTGCGCAAAAAGAGGAGAAAGAAGCATTTTTATGGAAGGCGCTGTTTGCGTGTTTGCACAAAAATTTGTGTCAAAATCAAAACGTTTTGATTTTCTACAAATTTCCGACAAAATTTTGTAGCGTGAATGGGAAAATATTCTCATTATAATGAAATTTTCGTTGCGAGTAGACCTGCGCACGATGAGAAATTGAAGTAAAATGCAAATTGCCGTTGGCAAACAAACAAAATGCTTCATAATATGAATAATGAATATTTGTAATTATTTCATTCATTATTATTTTTAAAATATTATTAAATGTATTAAATTGTATTATTATTATAAAATTTTTAGAATATTTCATAATAACTTCATTGTAATCAATAATACATATTGCAGTTTTTTTTAATTTTAAAAATGGTAAAAACCTTTTCGTTATTTATTGATCATTTAAAAAATGTTAACGTGGAATCCTAACTTTACTGAAATTGCAAAAGAAGGTATGAAAAGTAAAATCATAACACTGTGTGACTTTTTCGAGAGTGTATGCGTGCATTTTGCTATTTTTTGTGGTTGTATGAAGAAAGAATGGTTTATTCTTATTTTTGTCTGTGTGTGTGTGCATTATACCTATTTTTATGTGCGCTTGAAGAGTATAAAAATGTTTGTTGTCTCGTTTTTTCGAACAAATGTTAACCACACAAAAATTAAATGTAATACCTCAAAAAAACATTTTCTGGCTTCAAAGACCACTTCAGTCAATAGTAGTCGTTGGCTGAGCATGCTAAATCGTCGGTTCTGTATATGCACAATAACGCGTACAGTATCACGCAATTTACTAAGCAGCGGAGAGATTTTACCACAAAAAACGGTATCATGTATGCAATTTTATGCATATAAAACAGCTTTCATGCATTGCGTAGATACGGACAGCTCTTCAATCATACTGTGTAGACATGGCACTTAAGATGATTACAGAAAGATTGAATTATATAAGAGCTCATCAAAAGACATTGCGCTTTGAAAATTATAACCACCTTAGAGATGCCATTAACGAGGACTCCAACTTAAAGAATATAGGGCAATTAGTTATTTTGTCTTCTACTTTTACTGGATCATCTAGATACCTTCATGAGCGCACTCAGGACGCTATGTTAAATGTGCGCCATTACAGAAGATCTGATTTATTCATCACATTTACTTGCAACCCAGAGTGGAGTGAAATAAAAAAGGAATTGTTTGTCAACCAACGATCAAGTGAATGGCATGACATTGTTTCAAGAGTATTCCATATTAAATTGAATCAGCTTATTGATGTAATAACAAAAAAAACATGTTTGGTAATGTTTGCTGTCCTATATTTACTATTGAATGGCAAAAGCGAGGCTTACCCCATGCACATATTCTAATTTGGCTAACAGATAAAATTAGACCCAAAGATATCGATAGCCTTATATTTGCAGAAATTCCAAATAAGTTAGAAGACCCTTTGCTGTATGATATTGTTTGCAAAAATATGATTCACGGCCCCTGTGGATCAGATAATCCACAGTCAGTTTGCATGGCGAATAGGCGATGCTTAAAAATATATCCCCGTGAATTTCTTCAGCATACGCAAACCGGTGAAGATGGATATCACAAATATAGAAGAAGGTGTCCAAGAAATGGTGGGCATACACATATACTATTCAATGGCTGCAAAGTAGATAATAGGTGGATAGTTCCCATTTATTACAGATGTTTCACCGCTCACATCAATGAATAGTATTGTCACTCAGTGAAAGCAATGAAAAACATTTACAAATACATAAACAAGGGCAGCGACATTTTCCGTTCAAAATAGAAACGTTGAAGTACAAAATTTTTTCAATGGCAGGTAATCATAGCACAGCAGAGGGTATTTGGAGAATATTAGAATTTCCCATTCACGAGCGTTACCCAACAGATGTACATCCATCGGTACACTTAGAAAATGGACAAAGGGTATATTTTACACCAAACATTTGGGAGCGAGTACTACAAGAACCTCCACAAACCACCCTAACCGCTTTTTTTTGCTCTTTGTGCAGTTGACGACTTTGCAAAAACCTTGCTTTAGAACGAAATACCTGCGTTTTACACTTGGGCCAATAAACGTTTTCTCCGTTGACATATTGTTTCTATCATCCTGGTATTAAACGGGACACTGCATTGGGTAGAGTTGTTTTGAGACTTTTGCTACATCATGTTCGAGGCCCAACACCTTTTACCGATTTAACGCGCTTAGACGGCCAAATTTTTCCGACCTACCCTGCTGCTTGCCAATCGCGACATTTGCTCCAGGCTGATACACATTGGAAAGATTAATTATTTGAAGTAAATATTTCCGCACACAAAAAACGAGTTCTTTTTGCAATCATACTGTTTTTTTATATTATCCGATCCAGCAGAGTTATGGAATTTATTCCGTAAAAGTTTTTGTGAAGATGTTTTACATAACGCGAGTGAGATAAGTAGTCATCCTGATATGGATTTTAATGACGACATTACGATGATCTGATCCTTCTTGAAAATATTGTCTTTTTATATGAAGAGAACCGGTTAAAAGATTTCGGTTTGCCAGAACCAAACCGCGGAAATGCACGTTTAAATAATCTTACCTATGTGCGCGAGACAACTTACAATACCAACGAGCTACATAAATTTGTAGAGGAAAACGAACTAAAATTAACATAAGTGAAGCAACGATTAATTTACCGGAAGATAATTGACAGTGTGAGCCACAACACAGGAGACATTTTTAATATAGACGCACCTGGAGGAACAGGTAAAACGTACTTAACTACGGTATTTTTAGCTGAAGTTCGAAGCAAAAACAAAATTGCTATTGTGGTCGCCTCCATGTTCTGTATGGAGGAAGAACAGCTCATTCTATCTTTAAGCTACCACTAAGTTTTTTACCAGAACAAACCTGCGC